>SJYC01099973.1:0-14034 GCA_006408675.1 Madoqua kirkii
TTTCCCAATGCCGAAGCCTCCTCCCACCTCCCACCCCATATCATCTTTCTGGATCATCCTCCCTGTATACCATTCCATTAAATCTTAGTCATCAAGCCCTAACCCTAACATAACTGGAGATTATATTATTTTACAGCATTTTCTTGTAGTTCAAGTTTTGTCACATGACAAAACTTCCAGTGAGTTTTGTCAGCATGTTGGGACCTATAACTCAAGGCTTTCCAATTCAAAGGTCCAGACACAAGAAATATCAACCCCATCAACTGTGATGTTTTGCATGAATCTGTCTCTCAACAGCCTCATATTGCTGGGAAATATAAGAAAAAAATGAGATTGATACTACTATGAGAATTCAGTTATATAGAAAATAACTAGATGATTATTCTGAGCCCATGGTTAAAGTCTGTGTTGTGTCATTTATCACCAAATTTGTAAATCTTTCTCTGATTTTTATTGCTGTCTACATAAGACTCAATACCTCTTCTCTGTCTCTTTCAAAATGAAAACAGAAGAAAAGCATCTTACCACATATTGTTTTAGCATAATAGAAATGAAACTTGACCAGTGTAAAGGGGAAATAAAGTAAAGCTTTTGCTTTAAATCGAGCAAAACTGGACTCTGGAAAAATATTTATTTTTACTCAAAATAACTTAATATCTACATTAAAGGAAAAAATATACTCTTCTCAGCAGGGTCAATTTCTAGTATGATGACAATAATAATATTTTATATTTGGATATGTTATACTATAGGTGTTAATATACACTCATATCTCTATCTACATCTATCTCTACATCTATCCCTATCCATAAATCTACGTGCATATTTCATTTATTTTGGTAACTCTCTGATTTCTAAAAAATTACTAGATTTTCCAGTCTTACTAAGATGATTTTATCAATGTTTCTAGCAAGAAGTAAGTAATTATTTTCAGAAAGTTGGTAGGAGTTGGAAAAATGTCCAGGATTACAGTGTGTGCTTTTCTATATCTGCACAGAATTCTCTTAGTGAATTAGTATCTATGCCTTATTACAGATAAGACTAGTAAATCTCAGAGAGGCTAAGTTGTAGCTCCAAGTCATAGGACTATTATATGGTAGAAAAATAATTATAATTCATGTCTTACTGCAAAATCCATGCTCTTCAATTAGAGAAATCTGCTTTTTAGATACACAGTTGATACACAAACAACATGTGTTTGAATTGTGTGGGTCCACTCATACAGGTTTTTGCTTTTCTTTTTTTTTCCCCAGTAACTATCTACTACAATATTATACTTTCTGTGATTGGTTGAATCCATGGATGTGGAACTGCAGATACCAAAGGCTGACTATAAGGTTATACTCAGATTTTCAACTGCAAATGCATTTGGAGCTCCTAAGCCCTGCATTCTTCAAAGGTCAACTGTACATCATTGCTTAAAGAAAAAAAGACCTCCAAAATTATTTTTGCTGAAGGTCAATATGTCAATAATTTTTAATATGTGCAAATAAAAAGAGTGCAGTCATCATTGATTGGTCTGTGAATGTTTCCTCTGAGTTTTTGAGAATATTTATCTGTCTACATACAAATGTGATGTGTAATTAATATTATTAGCCTTTGTACATGGAACTACTAGAAGAGAACCCAGAGCAATTCTTAAGTTAAAAATTTACAAAAGGTGTAGTTTTCCCTGATGTGTCCTCCCCCTCATTTTGGTGTTGTTATACAGAATTCTGACAGTTTATTGAGTACTAGGAAACATCCCAAGGAAAACTGCCTTGTACTACACAGTCTCACAGTTTCAGTTTATTCTCTTTTATCATTGATAATATTATACTCCATAAGCTTACTTATTTAACTCTATCTTGGTTTTAATTATGTGCACTACTTTCTAAAAATTGCTACTTTCACATTACCAACTGTATCTATGATAATGGTGCAGCACATTTATGGAAAACAAATGTAACAAAAATTAAAAGTCTCTATTTAAATGAGAGATAAATTTGTTATTACAAAGAAACTGTGTTTGCATGCTTACAAAATAGTAGAATATAGACATGGATTAGTGATGTTCTGGGTATCTGTATTACAGCTAAAATCCATTGGTCTTATTAACAAAACCAATGTCAGGAAGCTTCTCCCTTATGTCTTCTTAGAAGAGGTTTACATTTTCAGGTCTTATACCTAAGTCTTTAACTATTTTGAGCCAATTTTTGTATGCGGTGTAGATGGGGGTCCAGTTTCATTATTCTACATGTGGATACTGTTTCCCAGCACCAATTTTTGAAAAGACTATGCTTTAGCCAATGAGTATTATGAAGCCCTTGTCAAAGTCAGTTGACTGCATACATGTAATTTATTTCTAGGCTCTATTTTCTGTTCCATTTGTCTACATGTCTCTGTTTATATCAATAGCAAGCTGTTTTAATTACTATAGCTTTGCAATGTATTTTGAATTAACTCTCAAATTTTTCTTCCTTTCAAGTTTGTTTCAGTTATCCTAGATTTTTTTTTTTGCTGTTCCATAGGAATTTTAGGATTTTTAAAATATATTTCTGTAAAATGCTGCTGAGATTTTGATGGAAATAGCATTGGATCAGAGATTCCTTTGGTTAGGATGGATGTTTCAGAAATATTCATTCTTCTAATGTATGAGCACAGAGTATCATGATATCTCTCCATTTATTTGAGTTTTTTTTAATTTATTTAATTAGTTTCTTATAGTTTTTAATGTATGGGCTTTTACCTCTTGGTCAAATTTTCCCTAGGTATTTTATTCTTTTTGATGCATTTGAAAATGGAATTGTTTTCTTTATTGCCTCACAAATATACCCTGTTAACATATAGAAAGACAACTGTTTTTGTATGTTGACTTTGTATCCTGTAATTTAACTAAATATGTTTATTAATTCTAACAGGTTTTGTGTGTATGTGGATCTGGAGTCTTCTACCTATTTAAGGTCATATAATTTGCAAACTGAAACAGTTTTTCTCCTTCCTTGGATTTGAATGACTTTATTTATTTTCCTTGCCTAATTGCTAAGACTAGGAATTCTAATATTTTGCTGAATAGAAGCATGAAAGTGGGCACTCATATTTTGTTCCTGATCTTAGAGAGGAAATTTTTTTTGTTTTGATTTTTAGTTTTTTTACCATTGAGTACAGTGTTAGTGGTGAGCTTAAAAATTTATGGGCTTAACTATGTTGAGGTAAATTCTTTCCAATCTAGTTTGCTGAGCATTTTTATTGTAAAAGAGTATTGTAAAAAGAACTTTTATCATAAAAGCATGTTTTAAATGTTGTGTTTGCGTCTATTGGATGATCAAATGAGTTTTATAGTATAGTTTGTTAATGTGCAAATCACATTAACTAATCTCCTTATGTTAAACCATCCTTGCATCCCTGGAACAAATCCCTTTTGACAATGGTGTATGTTCTTTTTCATGTATCACTGGATTCAGTTCACTGATATCTTATAGAAGAATTTTGTAACTATATTCATTAGGTAATATTGGCCTATAACTTTCTCAAAAGCACAAGTAACAAAAGCAAAAATAGCCGTATGTCAAGTATGAATAGCCATATGCCAAAAATAGAATATGTCAAATTTAAAAGCTTCTGCACAGCAAAATAAAAAAATCAACAGAGTGAAAAAACTACCTATGGAATGGGAGAAAATATATTCAGGCTTTATATCTGGTAAGCAATTAATTTTCAAAAAAAGGGAATCCAATAACTCAATAGTAAAAAATAACAGACCACCTTAAAAATAAGCAAAGGACATAAATAGACATTTCTCCAAAGGCATACAAATGGCCAATAGACCATATAAAAAAAGTGTTCTACACCACTAATCATCAGGGAGGCAAATTAAAACCGAAGTGAGATATTATTTTCATACCTGTCTATCAAAATAGCAAAAGATAAAAGTATTGGAAAGGATATGGAGAAATTGGAAGGTCTAGACTCATTTGTAGGTATGTAATATGATTTAGCCACTATGGAAAACATCATGGAGTTTGGATATAAAACTATCACATGATCTAGCAGTCCCACTTGTAGATGTATATTGAAAAAAACTGAAATCAGAATCAAAGACATAGCTGTACACAGCACTATTCACACCATGCAAGATATGGAAATAACCCAAATAGCTACTAAAAAATCAATAGATAAAGAAAAATATTGTATATACATATAACTTAATATTATTCACTCTTAAAAAGAAGGAGCCATGTGGATGGACCTGGAAGACATTATGTTGATTAAAATAAGCCTGTCACAGAAGGACAATTACTGTGTAATTGTATTTACATGAGATATCAAAGAAAATAAAAATCATAAAAGCAGAAAATACAAGGTGATTGGCAGCAGAAGAGGAGAAAGGAGAAGCCAAAAGTTGTTCAATGTTTTTAAAGTTGTAGTTGTGCAACATGAATACATTTCGGAGCTCTGCTGTGCAACTTAGACTCTGTACTTAACAATGTGGTATTGTGCCGTTAAAATACATTGAGAAGGTAGACTCTATGTTAAAAATTTTACTAAAATTCACTAATTAATTAAAAATAAAATTTAGTTTTTATGCTTTTTCTTTGAAAATCTCATATAATTTAAGTACATAAGTAATATCTATAAACGTTTTACTTCCAGACTTAGAAAACAAAAATCTCTAAATCTTTCTCTTGTACTGTTTCTTATAAAATGGCTTTGAAAATTCCACAAACAAATGTAATAAGGCTGCACTATTATATCTTATCAAAATAGCATTTCTGATTTTAACAGCATATTGCTAACATAATCTCAAAATTATTTAAAAATACCTATTTTGACCTACAAGAGTTTGAAGGAATACGTAAAGTAAAATGAAAACATGATTTCATGAGCTGTTGATAATTAAATGAACAATGTGACCAAATTTTATTAAATCTTCCAGTAAAATTTTTCACAAATTTCCATGATGGCAGATAGTATGATTCACTGATTAAAGAAACTATGGCTAGATGTTTTAATTTTGTAACAGAGATATGCAGAAAAATATATGACCAATATTGAAAGAAAATTAAAATACAGAGCTGAAATTAAAGTCTGCATCATAAAAGACAAGGACAAGTATTCTCAATTACTTGTCCTAAAATTAATTTCTAACAGGATGTTAATAGAAAATTGGTATTTAGCATAAATATACAAAAGGAGTAAACAAATTTTCATGGACGTTATCTAGGTCATTAAACTGAGTTTCTTTTTTTCATTTTTTACTCTAGAATTTTATTTTAAAATATTTGCTTATAAAAGTAGTTGTACTAGGCAGACACAATATAGTACAAATACGCTGGTAGCCATGACCTGGAAAAGAGTCTCCTTCCTCATTGGATCCATTCATATTCTCATTTACACACTGATTGAAAGAGGAATAAGATTACTGGGACAACATTTTGTTGCTGTTCAGTCCATCAGTCATGTCTGACTCTTTGCGAACCCATGGACTAAAGCACATCAGGCTTCCTTGTCCATCACCGTCTCCTGGAGTTTGCTCAAACTCATGTTCATTGAGACAGCAGAGCCATCCAACCATCTCATCCTGTCATCCCCATCTCATCCTGCCTTCAACCTTTCCCAGAATCAGAATCTTTTCCAATGAGCCAGTTCTTTGAATAAGATGACCCAAGGATTGGAGCTTCAGCTTCAGCATCGGTCCTTCCAATGAATATTCATGATTGATTTCCTTTAGGATTGACTGGTTTGATGTCCTTGTTGTACAGAAGACTCTAAAGTCTTCGCCAACATCACAGTTCAAAAGCACCAATTGTTTGGTGCTCAGCCTCCTTTATGGTCCAACTATCACATCTATACGTGATTACTGGAAAAACCATAGCCTTGACTTGATGGACCTTTGTCAGTAAAGTAATGTCTGTGCTTTTTAATACTGTCTAGGCTGGTCATAGCTTTTCTTCCAAGAAGCAAGTGTCTTTAATTTCATGGTTGCAATCAATATCTGCAGTGATTTTGGAGTTCAAAAAAATGTCTCTCACTGTTCCCACTGTTTCTCCATCTATTAGCCATGAAGTGATGGGACCAGATGCCATGTTCTTCATTTTATGAATGTTGAGTTTTAAGACAGCTTTTTCACTCTCCTCTTTCAATTTCATCAAGAGACACTTTAATTCCTTTCACTTTCTGCCATAAATGTGGTATCATCTGCATATATGAAGGTATTGATATTACTTCCAGCAAACTTGTTTCCAGCTTCTGCCTCACTCAGCCAGCATTTCACATAATGTACTTTGCATAAAAGAAAAATAAGTGAGGTGACAATATACAGCCTTGATGTATTCCTTGCTCAATTTGGAACCAGTCCATTTTCCATGTTCGGTTCTAACTACTGCCTCTTGACCTGCATACAGATTTTTCAGGAGGCAGATAAGGTGGCCTGTAATTCCCATCTCTTTAGGAATTTTCCACAGTTTGCTGTGATCCACACAGTCAAAGGCTTTAGCACAGTCAATGAAGCAGAAACAGATGCTTTTCTGGAATTTTCTTGCATTTTCTATGATCCAACAGATGTTGGAAATTTGATCTCTGGTTCCTCTGCCTTTTCTAAATACAGGTTGAACATCCAGAAGTTCTCAGTTCATGTACTGTTGAAGCTGAGCTTGGAGAATTTTGAGCATCATTGTGCTAGTAGCAGAATAAGTGCAAATGTGTGGTAGTTTGAGCATTCTTTGGCATTGCCTTTCTTTGGGATTGGAATGAAAACTGAACTTTCCCAGGTCTGTGGCCACTGTTGAGTTTTTCCATGTGTTGCCATATTGAGTGCAGCACTTTAGTGGCCTCATCTTTCAGTATTTGAAATAACTCAGCTGGGATTCCATCACCTTTACTAGCTTTGTTCATAGTGATGCTGCATAAGGACCACTTGACTTTGTAGTCCAGAATGTGTGGCTCTAGGTTAGTGATCACACCATCATGGCTATCTGGGTCATTAAATATTTTCTTGGATAGATCTTCTGTGTATTCCTGTCATCTCATCTTAATACCTTCTGCTTCTGTTGGGCCCAAACAGTTTCTGACATTTATTGTGCCCATCTTTAAATGAAATGTTCCCTTGGTATCTCTAATTTTTTTGAAGAGATCTCTAGTCCCATTCTGTTGTTTTCCTCTATTTCTTTGCATTGATCCCTGAGGGACGCCCTGTTATCTCTCCTTGCTCTTCTTTGTAACTCTGCATTCAGATGGATATATCTTTCCTTTTCTCAATTGCTTTTTGCTTCTGTTCCTTTCTCAGCTATTTGTAAGGCCTCCTCAGACAATCATTTTGCCTTTTTGCATTTCTTTTTCTTGGGGATGGTTTGATCATTAACTCCTGTACAATGTTATGAACCTCCAACCACAGTTCTTCAGGCACTCTTTCTATCAGATCTAGTCCCTTGAATCTATTTGTCCCTTCCACTGTATAATCATAGGGGATTTGATTTAGGTCATACCTGAATGGCCTAGTGGTTTTCCTTGCTTTCTTCAATTCAAATCTGAACTTGGCAATAAGGAGTTCATGATCTGAGCCAGTCAATCTTGGTCTTGTTTTTGCTGATTGAATAGAGTTTCTCCATCTTCAGCTGTAAAGAATATAATCAATCTGATTTTGTTATTGACCATCTGGTGATGTCCATGTGTAGAGTTGTCTCTTGTGTTGTTGGAAGAGGGTGTTTGCTATGACAAGTGCATTATCTTCACAAAACGTTTTTAGCCTTGCTTCATTTTGAACCCCAAGGCAAAACTTGCCTGTTTTCCAGGTATCTGTTGACTTCCTACTTTTGCATTACAGTCCCCTATGATGAAAAGGACATCACTCTTTTTTGTGTGTGTTAGTTCTAGAAGGTCTTTATATATTTATAAAACCATTCAGCTTCAGCTTCTTTGGCATTTTTGGTCAGGACATAGACTTGGATTACTGTGATACAGAATGGTTTGCCTTGGAAATGAACAGAGATCATTCTGTCATTTTCCAAACTGCACCCAAGTACTGTATTATTAAGATGGCAGAGTAGAAGGATGAAAACTCATCTTCTATGGTGAGAACCCCAAAATTTCAACAAGCTGCTGAACAACCATTGACAGTAGAATGTTGGATTCCCCCCAAAATTATACCTCACATCCAAGGGACAATGCTTGAACCTTGTCTAAAATTGAGGCTCAGAGAAATTAGCATATAAAAGATTCTCATAATATCAGAGTCTCTGAAAAACTTAGACTGATATGAGATGTAGACAGACATTAGAGTTTGACTTTGGAGCAAGGAGAATGAATAGTCAGTCCAAGCAAACTGAGAAAAAAATCTGAAAATAGCCATGTATGCCATGTGTACCAGAGGAAGAAAATGTCTGAGTCTTTCCCTATAGGTAGCTCACTTGATCAATGCTACAGGAGTATTTTGTGTTCTAAATATTACAGTTCAGCTGTAACCAAAAAATCACCTTTAGCATCTCCTTCCCATCATATTCCTTTCACCAGGTAAAAATGTTTAAGTAGGACACTACATTTTTCTTAAAAATTCATGAGAAAATTAGGAGACATGTACAGTGATGACAGAGGATTTCAAGCAGTAAGTAGAGAATAGCCCGTGATGTGTTGGTGCCAGGGCAGTGAATGTTTCATGTGGCTTACTTCTCTACCTGCGGCAGAAAAAGGTTGATGTACAGCTATTGGACCACTGACTACAGTGCAAAAGAGAGAAAAAGAATGATATTATGGTATTAAGCTTATAGGATACCCCTTGGCTATAGTATTGTAGGACCAAGAATCCCAAATCATTGAGGAGAGGGAATTTGCAAAGGATTTAATTTCCTTTGGGAAATTAAATGCAAATGGGAAGACAGGACTCAAAATAGCATGTATACATCTGCCACAAAAAAAAAATCATTTTCATGTCATATTGAACATTTGACAATCTTATGCTTAATCTTTCAACCTACTTTTAATATTTCAAAAATTCTATCCTTCCTATATATGATAACTGCTTTTGTTTGTTTATTTTTTAATTAATTGATCATTTCTTAGCATTTTCTGATGCTACTGTTTCTGGAAAATGCTTAGTTTTAAAGTTGAGTATGATGTGTGTGTGTGTATGTGTTAATCACTCAGTCGTGTCTGGTTCTTTGAGACTCCATGGATTGTAACTCACCAGGCTCCTCTGCCCATGGGATTCTCCAGGCAGGAATACTGGAATGGCTTGCCATTCCCTTCTCCAGGGGATCTTCCCAGTCCAAGGACTGAACCTGGGTCTCCCACATTGGAAGCAGATTTTTTTACTGTGTGTGTATGTGTGTATTAAATACATACGCGTCTTTCTAGCAGAATCTTCCACAAAAAGAGAAGAGATGTCTTCATCCACTCCTGCTTCATTTTTTGCGATACAAGTGTATGCTCCTGTATCTTCATAGCGCACATTGCTAATATGAACCTCACTGCCATTTGCTGAAAACAGAAGGCAAATGCAACTTGTAAGCTACAATTTCAGCTTTGGTATTCTGATTACACAAACAGTTCACTTAGCTATCCTAATTAAACTGTTTTCCTTCCTACTTCCATGCTTTGGAGACATGCTAAGTTATTTCTAACACATTCAAGTGTTTCATAAATTGTGCTGTCATTCTATTACAAGATCCCAATATTACTTACCAAAAGCACACACAGTATATTTTATATTTATTTCATACTCCCTACCTTGCATAAGAAGTGTTACATGTTGATAGCTATAATTTCATTTCTGTATTCATTTTTAATATTCAGGATCCACTTTGTTCTCAGCTTTTACAACAGTTTTAACTAATACCAGTATGGTTCATTCACAGAGAATACATGCGAAAATACATGTCATAAGGAATTAAGTGAGCTATATCATATAGGTATAATACCATTCCATTGAGCAAGCATATACTTGTGTCTGCATTATACATTAGGAATTACTAAGTATAGGGGAGAGAAAGAAAATATACATAATTCCTTTGCAAGATTTTCAGTTATTTTCAAGAAATATACTTAATCTAAGCAATATTATCATATGGAATTGATACCATCATTGTCAACCAAAGGGTTAAGGGATTGATTAACCCAATTTTTAAATCTTGGTAAAAGAATATTTGAAGCTAATCTCTGAATAATGAGTTGCATTCCTCAAAGTGTAAACAAGCGTATAATTACCCATTTACTATACATTGGCAGAACATGGAGTACTTTTACATATACGTGCATGATCAGTTGCTCAATCTTGTCCATCTCTTCACAACCCCATGGACTGCAGCCTGAAGACTTTTCTGTCCATGGGATTTTCCAGGCAAGAATACTGGAATGGGTTACCATTTCCTCCTCTATGGCATCTACCCAGGGATTGGACCCTCATCTCCTGTGTTGGCAGGTGGATTCTTTACCACTGAGACATCTGGGAAGCCTTTATGTATATTATTCCTTAATAATCCTGGATAATAACTAATTATCAGATGAGGAATCTTAAGCTCCTAGAATGATCTTATACAATTTACTCTCCTCAAAATAAGTGCTGGACTTCTGTTCTATCATGGCCTAAGATTCAATATTTTTAGTGCTCATTTGTTTAGGTTTGCACCTTTTCTTTTACTGTCCTTTTTTCTGTGTGTGTGTGTGTGTGTGTGTGTGTGTGTGTGTGGTGTGTGTGTATTCCTTGTTATCCAATCATGAGGACGTCATGTTCTGTAGAAAAAGGAGCAGTAAAAAGGAGTATGACTCTTCCTGATAGACATGGGGATCAAATAATCAGAGTGGATATTTGGGGAAAGAAGGTAAAAAAACCAATGGGAAAAGAGCTTAAATGTCATCCCTATGGGGATATGCAGAGGCAGTGAGTGTTTGGGGAAGGCTAATTACTGAAATCACTCAAACCTCTTTCTCTTACAAATATCACCGCACACTTCCATTCCATCATTTGTTCAGAATCACTTCTCCAAAGCAGTTGGCAGGTTTCTGTGTTTGTTTTTGCTTTTCTCAAAAAGGCCAGATGGTAAATATGTTAAACTTTGTGGACTACACAGTCTCTGTGCCAACTACTCACCTCTGCCATAGCAGCATGACAACAGCCAAAGACAATATTTTAAAAAATGTGTGTGGCTCTGAGCTAAAAACAAAAACAGAAAACAAGCAAAAATATTGCTTTATTTATAAAAATAGGCAGATTTCCAGATTTGGTCTAGGGTCCTTCATTTGTAAACCCATGCTCTAGAAGATGGGGAGGAAACAAAGTATCAATATTTTAGCCCAGATCAGCTACTTTTTTGTGTGTGAAACATGACCCTCTCCAAAGACCACACACTTAACAATATGAATTATCTTAAACTTTTGAAACCCTTATGTTAATTTATTCTTCAAATTTTCTCTTCCCAAAATTCTTTAATGTTTTTCTAACTTATGCACTTGTCTTTCACTCTTTTCCTACATTAGCTAGCATTTCTAGATATTTTCTATTCTACAGCCAGAGCTACCAATTTCCTGGTTTATTTATCATCCTGACACATCTGGTTTCAGACAGAACTAGAACAAGATGACGTCCCCTGCACCTACTTTTTAAATATATTACGAGACTACTACATAGGAAATTTATAAAATTTCAAATTTACAATATTCAGTTTACAGAATGTTACTCAACCTTTATAGTTAGATTCATTTCATACCCTACTTCACTTTTATTTTGAATCTTTTTTTCTTTGTTTAATGTTTTCCAGCAAATAATAACTTCTTAATTTAAGCAGGTGGTTTTTCTCTTTAAATCACTGAATGCATACACATGATTTAAAAGTTAACTCAATTTTACAGTACATAAGTTTAAAAAGTTCATCACACTGTACACCTAAGTTTACACAAATTTTAGGTCAACTTTATTTTAATAAAAGCTAAAAAATAAAGAAATTAATCCAAACTTTCTGTTTTCACCAATATCTTCATTTTTATTTACTTCTTAAAGGAAAGTTTTTATGCTTCCTTCCAAGATCATCTCCTCCTTCTTTTTGTGGATTTCCACAAAAATTTGTCAATCTTTCACCTGCTCCATTGTCCACATATCTTTCTCTTCACCTATATCTTTTCAAACCAAAATAAACTGTCCAAGAAATAACTTCACCAGTCCTAAACCTTTTCACCAGAAGCTACTATCTTTTCCTTTTCCACCTTTCAAAATTTTCAAAGATATTTTTATTCTTATCTTTCATTTCTAAGGACACAGCAAACTGATTTTTTAAATGTCACAGGGACAAACTAATCGCTAACCAATGAATATATTTTAATGATCTTCCTTGACTGTGCATATAGCATTGATGAACTCTTCCCCAGTTTTAGCTTTTTTTTCTTTCCTTTTGTATATCATTTGTTCTCATCTCTTTGCTAATTATTAGTCTCCTTCTGATATTCTCTTGATCTGGCTGCCAATAAAATATTTCTTCTTTTCTAGAATTTTACTTCTCATAACATCTCATCCATTTACATAGTTATTCAGTTAGTGCCTAGACTTAGACTTCACATAGAAGTGACAAATAAGCATCTTATGAATAAACAGATAATTAAATAACCATAGAATTTGCTACCGTGTTAACATACACAAAGCCCCATGGAAATTCACATTCCTGTGTGCCAGATTCTTCTCTTAGGTTGTGCTCCCAAATCAACTTTTATTACTTGTCCTAGCCTCTTAAAACTTAGCCTAATTTCTTCTATTTTTTAAAAAAATGTTAATAGCTGTTTTACAAATGTCCTCATTCGTTCAAAATTGAGAGATGATTGTAACTAACTTCTCAAATTTCCCTTCTCATATAAAGGGCATCCCAGGTGGTCCTAGTGTTAAAGAACCTGCTTGCCAATGCAGAAGACATTAGAGACATGGGTTGGATCCCTGGGTTGGGAAAATCCCCCGGAGGAGAAAATGGCAACCCACTCCAGTATTCTTGCCTGGAGAATTCCATGGACAGAGGTGCCTGGCAAACTATATTCCAAAGGGCAGTAGAGAGTCAGAGACAACTGAAGTGACTCAATACACACATCACACACACATTTCTAAAACAAGGCTATATTATGTTTTTAGAATATGGTTTGCTGCTATCAGTGGACAAGAGATTGCAAAATCAGAAGCTAATTAGAATGTACTCAATTTGATTTCTGTTAATCAGATAAATCTTCTTCTCAGATAACAGGCACCAAGACACAGTCAGAGTAGTAAACATGTAAATTTATTTTGCCTATTTATATTAACATAACATTGTTAGGATTCAGCTTCAAAAGATCAAAAATACTCTTATACATCATTCTTAATTTTCAAAAATAGATAAGTAAATGTTTTTAAAGATTTATTTAAAAATATATGCTAATAAATTGCATTCACTCTCTAAATTGAATGGTAGTCCCACTCCAGTGTTCTTGCCTGGAGAATCCCAGGGATGGGGGAGCCTGGTGGGCTGCTGTCTATGGGGTCATGTGGAGTCTAACATGACTGAAGCAACTTAGCAGCAGCAGCAACAGCAGTATGTTCATTTAGAAATAAGGAAAATATATTCATTTCTAACAGTATGAATAGAAGGAATTTAAAGCCATAGAATAAGGAATGTAATGCCACGTAATAGATACTCCAGTAAAATGACTGTCCCTGGGATTCTCTTGACAATGGAAATAAGATCTGTAAATTTTATTACTTACTAAGATAATCAAACTATATGCAGTTGATTTTTCATTATTTTGATTATTTTATATGATAAAGATTATCTGTTTTTTTACATACCACACATGTGTGATTATTATAAACTGTATAATTACTAATCACAACTGGATATTAGATTATTATAACATGTAGAATATTTTGTATATTAGAGTGCAAGAACTTCATCACTTTAAAACAACACAAATGTGGAACATATTTAGCAATGTTTTGATTTATTTTCTTTGTTCATTTGCAAAGTGTGCTATAAAATATTTCCTAAAGAATTTCTATATTATTGACATATTCTATAATACATATTTTAATGTATGATTTAAACATATAAATTGTCT
>SJYC01099978.1:0-14262 GCA_006408675.1 Madoqua kirkii
AGATATATGTAAATAATTATATAAATTATATTTCATCTCCTTAAGAAAATTGCTCAAAAAAGTTCCCATCAATATAATAGCAAGTAATAAAAATAAGCAAAAATATCAATTGCTTTTATAGAACCACTCTTCAAGGGATTTTTGCATACATGCAGAGTCAGATGTGCCTTGAAACTGACAGAGTTTACATTTCAGAGCCCTTCATTTGTAAAGCCCTTCCCAAGGGCCTGACAGTAGCCATGGAATATGTTTATATAGACATATACTTCTGTAAAATTTAGAAATATATTTATAATTTTCTGTGATTTCTTTTTTTATTGGAATTAATATCCTATGTTATAACTAATTGTCAATTATAATTTTTGTCCTATTTCTTATACAGAGCATCTTCCAAATGTAGGTACTCTAAAACATAAAGATCCATATAACTTTGAACTGTAATATATTAATTAACCATATTAATTAGTTACATTGACAATATGTTTTACACACAAAAAGCAGAGGTCAGGAGGGTTGAGTAACTTCTCTATGAAGGAAGGCTATTAAGCTAATAACACAATAGTCATAACTAGGCCACCTGAATCTGGTTCTAAGGTCACACTTACTGACCCAAGTGTCTTCATGGATGCATCCTCAATCTCAGTGTCATGTATATTTATGAAGCAGTACTGCTCAATTTACATAAAGTCCAAAATAGGCAAAAGTAAACTGTGCCTTTTAGAGATAAATACCTTTATGGTACAAATAAAAAGAATAGCAAAGGGCTAGTTAACATATGGCTCACAGTAGGAATCATAACTGAGTAAAAGAAAAATATGAGGAGGAATCTACAAGGGCTTCAGGTGTGTTTGTCATACTATATTTTTAAATGAGTATTGATTCTGTAGTTATCCATGTATTGTTTCACTTTAACTTGTACACATCTCAGACTTATCCTTATTTAAGTGTAAATAAACTTTTTTTTGAAATATTAAAAAAGTAAAACTCAAAAAAAAAAAAAATACTAGCATGTCTGTAGCAGATAAGTGCTGCTACTAATACAAGGGACATATGTTTGATCCTGGTCCAGGAAGACTCCACAGGCCATGGAGCAACTAAGCCCAGGCATCACAACTACTGAGCCCACGACCTAGAGCCAGTGCTCTGCAACAAAAGCAGCCAATGCAATGAGAAGCCCATGTACCACAAGGAAGGACAGCTGATGCTCTCTACAACTGGAGGAAACTGGCATGCAGCAACAAAAACAGCCCAACCAAAATAAATAAATAAATAAATAAAGATTTAAAAATACCTACTAAACATTAAATCGACTTACTTCAAGTACATAGCTTCCCCTACGTATATGCAGACATTCTCAAAATAACGTTATTACTTTAAATAGAGAGGAATTGCACTTCTTAATTTAGTGAACTAAAACCATTTAGATTTTAAGCTATATTTTGGTGTATTTCAAAGAGAGTACATACTTATTTTGGCTTCCTCAAAAATATTAACAACAAAATAACCAAAGGTACCTGGAAGCTGATGACTTTTATGTAATTAATGAATTAATGATATGTATTACGGCTCCATCTTACAATAAATATATGAAGAGTGTACTAATCCAACAAGAAGAAGAATGTGGGCCACCTGCAAAATCACATTCTTCTTAAACCTATCAAAGTGCTGACTTCTTTGGAAAGCAATAACAAGGGAAAATATGGGGAGAGGTGAAGTAAACCTCCAGACAAACAAGACACAGGCAATCACTCGCCTTGCCCAGAGCATTGCAATGACACAAGGCAGGCATCTGCACAGGTACTGCTGCTGCTGCTAAGTCGCTTCAGTTGTGTCCGACTCTGTGCGAGCCCATAAACAGCAGCCCACCAGGCTCCCCAGTCTCTGAGATTCTCCAGGCAAGAACACTGGAGTGGGTTGCCATTTCCTTCTCCAATGCAAAGTGAAAAGTCAAAGTAAAGTCACTCAGTCGTGCCTGACTCTTAGCAAACCCCATGGACTGCAGCCTACCAGGCTCCTTCGTCCATGGGATTTTCCAGGCAAGAGTACTGGAGTGGGTTGCCATTGCCTTCTCCAGCACAGGTACTAAAGGTTATCAATTAACTTCTTAAGGAACCGCTGAAAGCTGAGCAGCCACAGCTGTGAAAATAGAGAGTCCTGGGAGCACAGACACTTGCAGCCCCTTCTCCATGGACCAGCAGTTTGCTCCTGGAAAGACTGGGGGAAGGATAGAGCAGAGGAAGCAACCCTCTCATAACAGCACTGCTGAGAGAAAAAACAGTTCTTACCTGGATCCTTCTCCCCAATGGAATAAATTCTTAAGCTGCTAAAAAAGGGCAGCAAACCCTGTCACTTTCAGTGGGTGAAAACTCATGGGTAAAGCTTGAGTAAAGAAGAGAGGCAAGAAAGCCTCCTAGTTTCAGATATTTAAAGACCCTTTACTACTGGCACTTCCCTGGTGGCTCAGCTGGTAAAGAATCTGCCTGCAATACGAGAGACCTGTGTTTGATCCCTGGGTTGGGAAGACCCCCTGGAGAAGGGACCGGCTACCCACTCCAGTATTCTGGCCTGTAGAATTCCATGAACTGTATAGACAATGGTGTTGCAAAGAGTCAGACATGACTGAATTACTTTCACTACCACTGGAGGAAGACAGCACCACCAAGGAAATTTGGCTCAAATGACTCAGAGACATGGGAAATGCCTAAATCTGATGCTGAATGAGGAAACAGTAGAAAACTTTGCTCCTCACATCCCAGGTTAAGGAGCTCGAAGAAACCAGCAGCAGAGGACTAATGGCGGGACAAGAGTGTCGAGAGATGAAGGTGCAGGCTCACAGGGAGCACCTAAAACTGAACGTGGACCAGACACAACCAGAAGATGCTCGGGTATTCCATCCATCTGCTCCCTCCCTATCCACAAGGTAACACTGAAGGAATCTGAGGCTGACAGTGCAATCATCACAACCAACAAAACTGAAACAGAGCTTCTCAATAAATGCCAAGCAGGAAAAGAGCCATGTCTACGCCCAGGCACAAATGCTATTTACCTTGATCTCTAGCACCCTACACAGAGTATGTAGATTTAAACTAAAAGTTATGAAATATGGAAAGGAAAGGAAAAATAATCTGCTGTTTAGAGACAAAACAAACAACAAGAACTAAAAATCAGACAGGGGATTTAAAATGACTGTGATTAATATGTCACAAGCACCAATGGAAAAATCTTGAAGACATTCCTGAATAGATGGGTAATTTCAGCAGAGAAATGACAACAATAAGAAAATGTCAAAGGGCACGCTGGAAATAAATTTACCCCCCACACACAGTAACAGAAATGAAGAATATCTCTGACAGGCTCATCAGTAAAGCTGACACATCCAAGGAAAGCCTTGGTGAACTTGAATATAGGTCAATACACATTACTCAGATGGAAACAAAAGAGGAAATTATTGAAAACATTTTTAAAAGAACAGAGTACCCAAAAGATACTGGCCCATATCAGTGTAAAATATGTTTACTTGAAGCCTCAGAAATAAAAGAGAGAGAGAATGGAGAGGAAAACATTTGAAAAATGAATGGTTAAGAATTTTCCATAGATAATGAACTAAAATGTAACCTATAAATACTGGGTTGGTCGGAAAGTTCATTCAAGTTATTGTATAAGATGTTATAAGTAAACCTGAATGAAGCTTTTGTCCAATCCAATATATTCACATTGCTGAAGGCCAAAGGTAAAGAGAAGTATTAAAGTCTGTCAGATAAATGTTCATAATCATCTTCAGGAGATGGAGCCTCCTAGATTTTTGAGACCAGGTGGTAACCAGAGTAAAGATATCACATGCTTGAAAAAATTTATCTTTCACTGAGAGAAGTGAGGGATGAAAGAAGGAGATTAAGAAAAATCAGTGAAGAGAGGTAACAAGGTCAGTTTTCCATCACAAAACTTACTTTTCCTGGCTAGAAAAATTTGGATCACCCAGTAATCCATAGCTTTATTATAAAAATAAGGCAATCAATCAGTTGATTGTATGAGCGCATATGTTTGCTTTGCTGCTCAGCACTCAATCATTCCCATCTCTTTGCGACTCCAAAAGCTGTAGCCTGCCAGGGTCTTCTGTCCATGGGATTTTCCAGGCAAGAATACTGGAATGGGTTGCCAATTCCTACTCCACGGGATCTTCCTGACCCATAGATTGAACACACATCTCTTGCATCTCCATATAAATAAAATATAAATACAATTTTTTTTAAATGATCAGATTCAGGTGGTAATATATATTCAAATGATAAAACTATCCATTTATTGGTATTTTTACTCAAGTAATATGCATTGCTTATGGTTTTCTTGCAATAACATTTGTTTCTTACTTTCAGTGTGGTTTTGATCATTATCTTTCCAGGCTGATTTAAATGTTCCATTCAGTGCAGTTGAGTTCAGTTGCTCAGTCGTGTCCGACTCTTTGCGAATCCATGAACTGCAGCATGCCAGGCCTCCCTGTCCATCACCAACTCCCAAAGTTCACTCAGACTCAGGTCCATCGAGTCAGTGATGCCATCCAGCCATCTCCTCTTCGGTCATCCCCTTTTCCTCCTGCCCCCAATCCCTCCCAGCATCAGAGTCTTTTCCAATGAGTCAGTTCTTCTCATGAAGTGGCCAAAGTACTGGAGTTTCAGCTTTAGCATCATTCCTTCCAAAGAAATCCCAGGGCTGATCTCCTTCAGAATGGACTGGTTGGATCTCCTTGCAATCCAAGGGACTCAAGAGTCTTCTCCAACACCACAGTTCAAAAGCATCAATTCTTCAGCACTCAGACTTCTTCACAGTCCAACTCTCACATCCATACATGACTACTGGAAAAACCATAGTCTTGACTAGATGGATCTTAGTTGGCAAAGAAATGTCTCTGCTTTTGAATATACTATCTAGGTTGGTCATAACTTTTCTTCCAAGGAGTAAGTGTCTTTTAATTTCATGGCTGCAGGCACCATCTGCAGTGATTCTGGAGCCCCCCCAAAATAAAGTCTGACACTGTTTCCACTGTTTCCCCATCTATTTCCCATGAAGTGATGGGACCAGATGCCATGATCTTCATTTTCTGAATGTTGAGCTTTAAGCCAACTTTTTCACTCTCCTCTTTCGCTTTCATTAAGAGGCTTTTTAGTTCCTCTTCACTTTCTGCCATAAGGGTGGTATCACTTGCATATCTGAGGTTATTGATATTTCTCCCGGCAATCTTCATTCCAGCTTGTGTTTCTTCCAGTCCAGCATTTCTCATGATGTACTCTGCATATAAGTTAAACAAGCAGGGTGACAATATAGAGCCTTGATGTAGTCCTTTTCCTATTTGGAACCAGTCTGTTGTGCCATGTCCAGTTCTATCTGCTGCTTCCTGGCCTGCATACAGATTTCTCAAGAGGCAGGTCAGGTGGTCTGATATTCCCATCTCTTTCAGAATTTTCCACAGTTTATTGTGATCCACACAGTCAAAGGCTTTGGCATAGTCAATAAAGCAGAAGTGGATGTTTTTCTGGAATTCTCTTGCTTTTTCCATGATCCAGCAGATGTTGGCAATTTGATCTCTGGTTCCTCTGCCTTTTTAAAACCAGCTTGAACATCAGGGAGTTCACAGTTCATGTATTGCTGAAGCCTGGCTTGGAGAATTTTGAGCATTACTTTACTAGCATGTGATATGAATGCAATTGTGTGATAGTTTGAGCATTCCTTGGCATTGTGTTTCTTTGGGATTGGAATGAAAACTGACCTTTTCCAGTCCTGTGACCATTGCTTAATTTCCCAAATTTACTGACCTATTGAGTGCAGCACTTTCACAGCATCATCTTTCAGGATTTGAAACAGCTCAACTGGAATTCCATCACCTCCACTAGCTTTGTTCATAGTGATGTTTTCTAAGGCCCACTTGACTTCAGATTCCAAGATGTCTGGCTCTAGATTAGTGATCACATCATCATAATTATCTGGGTCGTCAAGATCTTTTTTGCACAGTTCTTCCATGTATTCTTGCCACCTCTTCTTAATATCTTCTGCTTCTGTTAGGTCCATACCATTTTTGTCCTTTATCAAGCCCATCTTTGTATGACATGTTTCCTTGGTATCTCTAATTTTCTTGAAGAGATCTCTAGTCTTTCCCATTCTGTTGAGTTTAATACTCATTGATAGATATTTTACATATCATGAATTAAATTGGCAAATAATATTGTGCAAAATCTATTCAGAAGTACTACCATGAGTTATCAGTTTTCAATCAGAAGAAATCTGGAAACTTGAAGAAAGCAAGCACGTCATTCAAGAATAATCAAGGGTCAGGAAGCACAGGGTGATTTGAACATGGAAATTTTAATCAAAACAATAAAGTATAACAAGTAATTATCTATTAATAAATAAAGGATATTCCAGAACCCCTAGAGATGAGATTGGGAAGCCCAGGAAGGGACTTTTTTGTAGAGGGTGCCTCATTAGAGAGTAGAGAAATTCACTGAGACTGCAAAGTCTCCCAGGGTTCCCTTTTTGGGAATACCCCACTGAAAAACCACTATGGCATTGCTAGAGAAATCTGCCCATGGATTACCCTGAGCTGCTACAAATCAGGTAACTTTGGAGCCCAGAGCTGGAGGAGATGTGTGTTCCTCTGAAGCCTACACAATGAGAAATTTGCACTTAGTGCAGGAGCCTATCTAGAAAAACACGCCAAATTTGGGAAAGAAACCCCTTCCTTATTTTAGTTACCCTTTGCTAACAATGCCTGCCATCTGCTGCCAGAGAAAAATTTATGAGGTCTAGATATATTATTCCATCATTTAAGGGTGATTTGCATAAAAGAGTCAATGCATCAATAACCAGTACATCAAATTTTAATGTTTCTCAAGGAAAATGCCAATTTGGAAAATAAATGGTCAGCTATATGGCTGACTGAAAGTCACACATTTTGCACTACACACTTTCTATTCTAATCATTCACCAATAATAAGGGAAAAGAAAAAGTCAATGCACAGAGAATAAATTCAAAAGTATCTCAGAGATGGTTACATCAGGATTTTCAATTTGTGAAAATTCACCAAGCCGTACACTGAAGCTTTATGTAGCTGTCTTTATCATTTCTATATTTCAGTAAAAACTTTAAACAATATATGTTGCAAAGTTTAGTTTCTGATTATGTCACTTGTGCAGGAGCACTCCATAGAATCCACATACTTAACCCTATTGACACATTTTATTTCTCTATATTTCAATTGGCTATTTAATTGCAATAACTCTTAATTGAAAATAACCTTATTTACAGATTTTAAATCAAAGTTTATTAAAAAAAATGATAGAAGAATTACCTTATTTTGGAAGTAAATACTTGCCAGTCTTTCAAAATATGTTTCTTTTTAATGAGTTCTTACATCTTTCTAGTTTATCTCTAAAAGAAGATAATTGTCATTATAAATACTATCAGGAAACTGCTTCCAACAGTATTAATTATTTTGTGGTAAAGATCAAATGACTCACATCTCATTCATTTCTTTTTTTACATAAAATGACATATATTTTACTTACAATATATTAGTTTCAGGTGGATAGCATAAAAACCCAACATTTTTATAGGTTACAATTTATACAAAGTAATTATAAAATATTGACTATATCCCTTGTGTAACTTGAAAGTGAAGTCATTCAGTCGTGTCCAACTCTTTGCGACCCCATGGACTGTAGCCTACCAGGCTCCTCCCTCCATGGGATTCTCCAGGCAAGAGTACTGGAGTGGGTTGCCATTTCCTTGTGTAACTTACTTGTGTTTTACATACTAGCTTGTGCCCTTTAATCCTCTTTACGCATTTTGCCCCTTCCCCCAATCTTTCTCTACTCTGGAAACCACCAGTTTGAATCTGTGCGTCTGCTTCTGCTTTGTTATAGTTGTTCCTTTATTTTTTTCAATTCCACATATACGTGAAATTATGCCTTTCATTGACATCTATAGCTGGAGACCCAACTCTTGTCTCCAAAGTGAAAATTGAACTGTCTTCATCTTTCAAGAGAGGATCATTCCCTGTTTCAGAAGACAGCTGCTCTCAACAGCCTTGTTATCAAACACATAAACCCAGCTGAAACCATCCAAGACCAGTCAGTTCAGCTTATCATAATTAAATTCAACCTTGATACTTCATGTGGTTATTTTGCTGGATGAAATCAGTTCAAGCTGTCAAGAACTGAGAATGATCTGATATTTTTTCATACTTACAAGCAAATAAGTAAGCCTGACACAGTTTTGTGAATGCTGGCAGAAGACAAGAGGTTCCTGGATCAGAGACAAACAGCTTTATTTCTCATGGCACAGCAAGCTTCATGAGTTTCAAACTTGCATCAGCTCCCCCTGACCCCTATTCCCATGGGAGCCCTGTGAATGCTGTAGACAGTAAACAAACCTGTACTCTGCTTTGTGAATAGCAATATTCTATCTTCAAAGACTGTGTATCCTTACACACATAGCTCAGATCACAAACTGGAAATGCCTCTGCTCACAAGACATGGAAAACTATGACACTTGTGGCCATTTTGTCTTAATGTATTCTCATATTAATGAGAATCTTGAAGATTACATTTTGAAATAAACATTTTATTTATTTTCTCAGAACAGTACACATATGTGTCAGAAAACTTCAATTTCAATAGGCAAACTTAGGCCTGTTAATTATGCCAATTAAAAATATACTGGTTAATTGAAACTCTTCTTGTTAACAACAAAAGGTTAAAAATTTGAGGTTTTAAAAATATTAAAAATGTGGCTTCTCATCTTTTGGGTTGCATTTCTAAGTTCAGTCATGTTGGACATTTTGAAAGTGATTCTTTGGATGTGTAGGAGTTACATGTGCTCCTATCAAAAAATAAAGCTTTATCATAAAATCCTTAAGCTAGCCATAGCAATAAAGATGACTAACTCAGAGGTGTGTGTGTGTAAGCTCATTTGTCTCAGATTCTTTGTAACCACATGGACTGTAGCTTGCCAGGCTCTTCTCTCCATGGAATTCTCAGGCAATAATACTGAAGTGGGTAACCATTTCCTCCTCCAGGGGATTGTCCCAGCTCAGGGATCGAACTCATGTCTCCTGAATTGGCAAGTGAATTCTTTACCACTGGCATCAACTAGATGTACATCATGCATAACATCCAAAATCAGTTATATCCCTTCTCCATTCCCAACATGTGTTGCTGGTTTCAGAAGAAATGCAGTTCTAGCCATGTTATAACCAACTTTGCTTTAAAATTGAGAAATCTGAGGTGAATGCATGACTGAGATCAATAAGTAGAATTCAGGTTTCTAAAATACAGTGAAGTACTGCTCTAAATATGAGGAAAGGGAGGACCATTTACACACTTCTTGAAATAATTATATAATTGCTTACATATTGATATACAATAATTTACATAGCAGAGTTTTGCCAGGAAAATGCACTGGTCATAGCAAACACCCTCTTCCAATAACACAAAAGACTCTACACATGGACATCATCAGATGATCAACATCGAAATCAGACTGATTGTATTCTCTGCAGCCAAAGATGGAGAAGCTCTATACAGTCAACAAAAACAAGACCAGGAGCTGACTGTGGTTCAGATCATGAAATCCTTATTACCAAATTTAGACTTAAATTGAAGAAAGCAGGGAAAACCGCTAGACCATTCAGGTATGACCTAGATCAAATCCCTTATGATTATACAGTAGAAGTGAGAAATAGATTTAAGGGCCTAGATCTGATAGATAGAGTGCCTGATGAACTATGGAATGAGGTTTGTGACATTGTACGGGAGACAGGGATCAAGACCATCTCCATGGAAAAGAAATGCTATAAAGCAAAATGGCTGTCTGGGAGGCCTTACAAATAGCTGTGAAAAGAAGAGAGGTGAAAATCAAAGGAGAAAAGGAAAGATATAAGCATCTGAATGCAGAGTTCCAAAGAATAGCAAGAAGAGATAAGAAAGCCTTCTTCAGCGATCAATGCAAAGAAATAGAGGAAAACAACAGAAAGGGAAAGACTAGAGATCTCTTCAAGAAAATCAGAGACACCAAGGGAACATTTCATGCAAAGATGGGCTCAAAAAAGGATGGAAATGGTATGGACCTAACAGAAGCAGAAGATATTAAGAAGAGGTAGCAAGAATACATGGAAGAACTGTACCAAAAAGATCTTCACGACCTGGATAATCACCATGGTGTGATCACTCATCTAGAGCCAGACATTTTGGAATGTGAAGTCAAGTGAGTCTTAGAAAGCACCACTACGAACAAAGCTAGTGGAAGAGATAGAATTCCAGTAGAGCTATTTCAAATCCTGAAAGATGATGCTGTGAAAGTACTGCACTCAATATGCCAGCAAATTTGGAAAACTCAGCAGCGGCCACAGGACTGGAAAAGGTCAGCTTTCATTCCAATTCCAAAGAAAGGCAATGCCAAAGAATGCTCAAACTACTGCACAAATGCACTCATCTCGCATGCTAGTAAAGTAATGCTTAAAATTCTCTAAGCCAGGCTTCAGCAGTATGTGAACCGTGAACTTTCTGATGTTCAACTGGTTTTAGAAAAGGCAGAGGAACCAGAGATCAAATTGCCAACATCCGTTGGATCATCAAAAAAGCAAGAGAGTTCCAGAAAAACATCCACTTCTGCTTTATTGACTATACCAAAGGCTTTGACTGTGTGGATCACAAGAAACTGTGGAAAATTCTAAAAGAGATGGGAATACCAGACCACCTAACCTGCCTCTTGAGAAATCTATATGCAGGCCAGGAAGCAACAGTTAGAACTGAACATGGAACAACAGACTGGTTCCAAATAGGAAAAAGAATATGTCAAGGCTCTATATTGTCAAACTGCTTATTTAACTTCTATGCAGAGTACATCATGAGAAACGCTGGACTGGAAGAAGCACAAGCTGGAATCAAGATTGCCGGGAGAAATATCAATAACCTCAGATATGCAGATGACATTCTTATGGCAGAAAGTGAAGAGGAGCTAAAAAGCCTCTTAATGAAAGTGAAAGAGGAGAGTGAAAAAGTTGGCTTAAAGCTCCACATTCAGAAAACGAAGATCATGGCATCTGGTCCCATCACTTCATGGGAAATACATGGGGAAACAGTGTCAGACTTTATTTTGGGGGGTCCAAAATCCCTGCAGATGGTGACTGCAGCCATGAAATTAGAAGATGCTTACTCCTTGGAAGAAAAGTTATGACCAACCTAGATAGTATATTCAAAAGCAGAGACATTACTTTGGTGACTAAGGTCCATCTAGTCAAGGCTATGGTTTTTCCAGTCATCATGTATGGATGTGAGAGTTGGACTGTGAAGAAGGCTGAGCGCCGAAGAATTGATGCTTTTGAACTGTGATGTTGGAGAAGACTCTTAAGAGTCCCTTGGACTGCAAGGAGATCCAACCAGTCCATTCTGAAGGAGATCAACCCTGGGATTCCTTTGGAAAGAATGATGCTAAAGCTGAAACTCCAGTACTTTGATCACCTCATGCAAAGAGTTGAGTCATTGGAAAAGACTCTGATGCTGGGAGGGATTGGGGGAGGGGGAGAAGCGGACGACCGAAGATGAGATGGCTGGATGGCATCACAAACTTGATGGACATGAGTATGAGTGAACTCCGAGAGATGGTGATGAACAGGGAGGCCTGGCGTGCTGTGAATCATGGGCTCGCAAGGTGTCGGACATGACTGAGCAACTGAACTGAACTATTTCCTCTCTAACATATTTTATTTATATTTTGGTTGTACATTTTGTTTTTCTGTTGAAATTGTTTGTGCCATAATTTTTATCTGCTAATTTTCAGTGCAGATATAGTAAGAAATGGATTTGCCTAATTTTGATTTTCTGTAACTTATTTTCTCATTCATAAGACCAAATAGACAACCTATTTAAATTTAATGTTTTTAAAAAAAGATTCAGAATTACATCTAAGATAATTCAGCATATTTGTTATGAGAAGCAGTAAGCTGAAACAGAAGACCTGAAGGTTTTAGAACAGATGATATCAATTATGTGTGTATATATATATATATATAAATATATATAAAACTTCCTAAACCAGTATCAGTTGATTATATTTCATTCATCATATTATGGTCTTTATAATTTAAATATGAATACCAAGAAAATTGAGATATTTATATTTTCTTCATCTTTTTTTAAGACTCCTGCCTGACATGGAATAGCCATTCTGACTGATTTTACTGAGGATCATGTTTTTGGATTAGAAGTTACAGATAAACTGTCTACTCTGCCACATCAGATGGGATGATGGACCCCAAGTGGGGGTCAGGTACTGAGAACAGTGCTGTAGATCAGAAAAGCCATGATGCCACGTATGGTGAGTTTTTAACTTAAGGGAAACAGCACCAGAAACATCCCTAATCCAAATCTTGAGAGCAGAGTCTACAGAAGGGACAGGAAGAATGGCAGAGTGGTGTTCAGGAGTCTTAGAAGAACATGCCCAACCCAAGATGTCTGTGAACCTATGGTAATGAAGATGGTATTTAAATGCCAGGAGGTCAATATCTTCCTAGCTCTCTCTCTCAGGTTCATGAAATGGAGTGTCTCATGAAAAGTAGACACTGCATCTAAAGCGAGTGCAGGTGAGGCAGATTTGAGTGGACACGAAAGGCACAGTGTGCCAGGCAATGCTGTGAACTGGGTGTTAAGTGTGAATCACCTGATTGTATCCTCACAAGGTCCTGGGTAGTGGGCAGGATGGTCTCATTTTACAGATGAGAAAACTGAAGTTCAGTGGGGAGTTATTGCTGGTAGAAAGTGTTCCCCGAGCTTGAACCAACCTAGCCTGGTTGGCTGAGTGCTTTTTCAGAAAACACAAAGCTATAGCCCAGTACCTCCTCATGGAAGGTCATGGATACAGTTTCAAAGGAGGACCTGACAGAAGGGACACTGTGGTGGATTTGAGTGAGGATTTGAAGGTGGTTTTCTGATGCCTCAGAAAAAGTGGGCACAATTGTAGGGTGTGCTGAGCGAGATGCTGATCTCTCAGCTGTCGGGGGACATGGATTGAGAAGAGGGTCACCGGAGGGAATCTTGGTCTGACCTGCCCTATGGGAGCTGGATCTCCTACTTGTCCATGATGCAGGAAGGAAGTGATTTTCCATTTCTTCCCATCACTGGTGAAACGCTAGGTGATTGGTCAGTAGAATGAAGGGAAAATGGTGAGAGGATAAAAGACATCTTTCCTTTAGTTCTGGAGACAGATTGCCTCACCTAGGCATCGCAGTGCTATGATCACCCACCATCCTTATAGCAACGCAAAATGCGGGGTTCTGAGGGTCACAGATTGTGGCTGTAACCAGGTATGGAATGCTGGAGAGCACACAATGGGTCCTGCACACAGGTGACAACCCAGCATGGGAATTAGATCATGGTACTATCTTACTTATGTGCACCATGTGTCTTTCCATTATAACATGAACTCCAGGGCACAAGGGTGGTATCTTTTTTTTTTTTTAAGCTATGGTCTTAGATCATATTTTCCCTGAAATGCCTTGTGATACTGCTGTGGAGCAATTTCTCTGTGAGAAGCAAGACTAGGCAAAAGGAGAGGGTGGTCTGTGATGCTGTCAGAACAGTGTCCTCTGCCCACCCATTCAGAGCTGGAAATATTCTTGTTTGTTACCCAGAAAAGCAAGCGGTATTTGTATTTTCTTTAAATTTCTTCTTTAGTCTCTTATTCATTTATCTAACAAATATTTATTTATAGCTCAGTATATACATTGGGCTTCCTAGGTGGTAATGGTGGTAAAGAACCCACTTGCCAATGCAGGAGACATAAGAGACTGGAGCTCAGTTTCTGAGTTAGGAAGATCCCCTGGAGGAGGACATGGCAGCCCGTTCCAGTATTCTGGCTTGGGGAATTCAATGGACAGAGGAGCCTTGTGGGCTACAGTCCATAGGGTTGCAAAGAATCAAGCACAACTGAAGGGACTTGGCATCTATGCACACATATGCTCTACTATATTTACTATAGGTTCTGTTTCTCATCAACTAAAAGGGCTTCCCTGGTGGCTCAGAGGTTAAAGCATCTGCCTGCAATGCTGGAGGCCTGGGTCCAATCCCTGGGTTGGGAAGATCCCCTGGAGAAGGAAATGGCAACCCATTCCAGTATTCTTGCCTGGAGAATCCCATGGATGGAGGAACCTGGTGGGCTACAGTCCATGGGGTGGTAAAGAGTCAAACACGACTGAGCAACTTCATTTTCTTGCT
>SJYC01099981.1:0-11349 GCA_006408675.1 Madoqua kirkii
ATTGATGGTAATATTCTTTAACACTCTCAGAATAAAATGAGCATCCTTTATCTGCCAACACATATTCATAACTTCTATAATAAGCACTGTATTTAAGGGGCAAACCTTGAAAGCTTCATTATGAGATCTGTAAGAAGAAAAAGTTTCTGTTTTCAACACTTTCATTCAAGATTGCACTGGAGTTTCAAGGAGATTCACTAAGTCAAGGAAAATAAAAGCATGGTGATAGAATGCTAAGAACCATTTCAACATTCAACAACATCAGAACAAAATGCAGAGGCTTCAACAGAGTGTCAAGTAAGAATACATCTATCTTACATGCCTCTCTTCAATATGGGAAACATTTGTGTCAGTACCTAAAGATTTATTTTTCCAACTTAAATAGATTTTTGAAGCAGAAAATGATTTTTTTAACTAATTAATTTATTTTCACTGGAGGCTAATTACTTTACAATATTTTAGTGGTTTCTGCCATACATCGACATGAATCAGCCATGGATGTATATGTATCCCCCATTCTGAACCCCCCCTCTCACCACCCCATCCCATCCCCCGGGGTCATCTCAGTGCACCAGCTCTGAGCACTCTGTTTTATGCATCGAACCTGGACTGGTGATATATTTCACATATAGTAATATACAGGCTTCAATGCTATTCTCTCAAATTGTCCCACCCTCGCCTTCTCCCACAGAGTCCAAAAGTCTTTTGTTTATATATGCATCTATTTTGCTCTTTCACAAATAGGGTCATCATTACCATCTTTCTAAATTCCATAGATATGCATTAGCATACTGTATTGGTGTTTTTCTTTCTGACTTACTTCGCTCTGTTTTATAGGCCCCAGTTTCATCCACTTCATTAGAAATGTTTCAAATGTATTCTTTTTAATGGCTGAGTAATATTCCATTGTGTATATGTACCACAGCTTTCTTATCCATTTCTACTGATGGAAATATAGCTTGCTTCCATGTCCTAGCTATTGTAAACAGTGCTGTGATAAACACTGGGTACACATTTCTCTTTCAGTTCTGGTTTCCTTGGTGTGTATGTCCAGCAGTGGGATTGCTGGGTCACCTGACACTGCAGAAAATGTGTTCCCTATTTTATGTCTAGAGTTATTGGATTATCGCAACAGAAATATAAAGCATCACAAGGAAGCATGGTTAAAGTTGTATTTAACTAAACATACATTGTTATGCTTTGGGTTATATTTGGTACTGATTCTTCACAATAGGATTTTTCTGTATTTTTTGGCTCAAATTTTATTGTACAATATATTGAATGCAATTAGATACTATGATATCAATATAGCACTATCATTTCATTCTCAGGTGCACTAACAAAACTAAGAATTATGACTATAAATTTTAGTTTAGTATTTTTAATTTTTTAATTAATAGTTTGTAAAAATACATTCATTCTAATCATTTTAATATTTATGTGACATTAGAGTAAATAAATGACTTCCAAATGATATGTATTTAAAAATTATAACTTGAAATATGACCCCATGGACAGTAGCTGGCACCAAGCTCCTCTGTCCATGGGATTTTCAAGGCAAAATTACTGGAGTGGGTTGCCATTTCCTTCTCCAGGGAATTTTCCCAACCCAGAGATTGAACCCAGGTCTCTAGCATTGTAGACAGACACTTTATATTCTGAGCCACCAGGGAAGTCCAAAATATAAGCACATTTATATATTAAATATATAAACATTAAATACACACACATGCATATATATTTTGGCCATTCTGTGAGGCTTGCATGAGCTTAGTTTCCTAACTAGGGATTAAACCTTGGCCAAGGAAATGGCAACCCACTACAGTACTCTTGTCTAGAAAATTCCATGGATGGAGGAACCTCATAGGCTACAGTCCATGGGGTCACAAAGAGTCAGACACAACTGAGCGACTTCACTTTTCACTATGGTTAATTATGATTATTGTTTCTAAACATTATTCTCTTCTTTCATGTTTATTGAATAGAGTTCCTGGTTGTCAGAATTTTACAATGAAATGTTACATTATCAATGAAACCACTCTGTATTTAATTTTTGATAATATTTTACTTTAGTCTTAGGTTCAGCTTTTACAGATACACTCCTTTTTATCCTGTGACACATTGTTTACTAAAGAAAAAAAAAAGAAATTATGGTTTTGAATTTTCCACCTAAAATGACTGATTTCTGGCATAATTCAAGTCAATGACAAATATCTGTTCATTTCTATTAAGAAGGCTACCACTTTTCCTCTTTTATTGGAATTTCTAATTAAAACTAGAATTGTACAGAATAGCTTGCAGTCTCTGCTTAGCAAAATTAACATATTTGAGATATTGGAAATAGTAACATTCCCTAGGTCTTGCTTATATATTTCAAATTTATTATTTCTATTTAATTAAATTCATATAAGGTCTTAGGCAATAAGTATTCAAGAGAAATTTGTAAGTGATAAGAAAGATTATATGGATGGATAGACAAAAGTGAAATTTTTCAATACTGGTTTCATGTTATTGTACATAAAACAAAGACAATTAGGGTATATAAATACTTTCTTATAAGACATAAGCTAGCTGTTATCAATTAAGAAATGCATTTGAAATAATTACTAAAAATAAAGGCAGTCACTCTATTACATGAGAATTTTTTGAATTTCTCATGCCTGACAAATTGAACTGTGGATCTCTACTGCATAATTAATGCACTAAATTTGCTCTGTTTTTTCTTTTTTATATTAGTTGGACCACATGCTAATTTTTGAAAGCCTAAATGCCTCCAAATCTGAAGTCCAGAGATAAGCACTTCTTTTTGCTATTTTGATTTTTCTCTGTATGTGTGTATCCATAAACATGGCAATGTCATCTATTTTAAAGACTGAAATTTAGAAAATCTTTGGATAAAATAATTTAGAGAATAATTGGAAAACATAAAATTATGAGCCCTTTAAATTAGAAGATTATGTACTTTTTTGATTCTCAAATACATATACTTAATGAAAGTTGTTTTATTTTATAAATAGAAGTTCAGTTTAGTTGCACAGTCATATCTAACTCTTTGCGATCCCATGGACTCTCTGTCCATCACCAACTCCTGGAGTTTACTTAAACTCATGCCCATTGAGTCAATGATGCCATACAACCATCTCATCCTCTGTCGTCCCCTTCTCCTCCCCCCTTCAATTTTTCCCAGCATCAGGGTATTTTTAAATGAGTTAGCTATTTGCATCAGATGGCCAAAGTATTGGAGTTTCAGTTTCAATCAGTCTTTCCAATGAATATTCAGGACTGATTTCCTTTGGGATAAACTGGTTGGACCTCCTTGCACTCCAAGAGACTCTCAAGAGTCTTCTCCAACACCATAGTTCAAAAGCATCAATTCTTCGGTGCTCAGCTTTCTTTACAGTTCAACTCTCACTTCTATACATGACTTCTGGAAAAACCATAGCCTTGACTAGATGGACTTTGTTGGCAAAGTAATGTTTCTGGGTTTTTTGTTTGTTTGTTTGTTTGTTTGTTTGTTTGTTTGTTTTTAATATGCTGTCTGGTTTGGTCATAGCTTTTCTCCCAAGGAGTAAGTGTCTTTTAATTCTATAGCTGCAGTCACCACCTGCAGTGATTTTGGAGTCCAAAACAATAAAGTCTGTCACTGTTTCCAGTGTTTTTTTCATCTATTTGCCATGAAGTGAAGGGACCGGATGCCATAATCTTAGTGTTCTGAATGCTGAGCTTTAAGCCAACTTTTTTACTCTCCTCTTTCACTTTCATCAGGAAGCTCTTTAGTTCTTCTTCACTTTCTGCCATAAGGGTGGTGTCATCTGAATATCTGAGGTTATTGATATTTCTCCCAGCAGTCTTGATTCCAGCTGGTGCTTCATCCAGCCCAGCATTTCTTATGATGTACTCTGCATGTAAGTCAAATAAGCAGGGTGAAAATATACATCCTTTATGTGCTCCTTTTCCTATTTGGAACCAGTCTGTTGTTCCATGTCCAGTTCTAACTGTTGTTTCCTGACTTGCATACAGATTTCTCAAGAGGCAGGTCAGGTGGTCTGGTATTCTCATTTCTTGAAGAATTTTCCACAGTTTATTATGATCCACACAGTCAAAGGCTTTGGCATAGTCAATAAAGTAGAAATATATTTTTTTCTGGAACTTGTGCTTTTTCGATGTTCTAGTAGATGTTGGCAATTTGATCCCTGGTTCTTCTGCCTTTTCTAAAACTAGCTTGAACATCTGAAAGTTCATTGTTCACATACTGCTGAAGCCTGGCTTGGAGAATTTTGAGCATTACTTCACTAGTGTGTGAGATGAGGGCAATTGTGTGGTAGTTTGAGCATTCTTTGACATTATCTTTCCTAGGGATTGGAATGAAAACTGACCTTTTCCAGTCTTGTGGCCACTGCTGAGTTTTCCAAATTCGCTGTCATATTGACTGCAGCCCTTTGACAGCATCATCTTTTAGTAGCAATGAGCAGTGGCTGTACTGTGCTGGGAGTAGTTAACAGCTGGAAGGAGATATCCCACATCCAAGGTCAGGAGCTGCAGCTATGCTTTGCTGGACTGGCCATGTGGAGATACCTCACTCCAAGATCAGAGAAACCCCAGTAAGATGGTAGGTGCTGAAGCAACTTTGAGGATATACCCCATGTACAAGGGCAAAGGAGAAGCCCCAGCAAGATGGTAGGAGGGGAAAATTCACATTTAGAATAAAACCTCATTCCCACCAGGATGCTCAGAGGGCTGAAACAAACCTTGTCCACACCAGGACCCAGGGACCCCACAGAAATTGAGACAGAATTGTGTTTGAGCATCTCCTGTGGAGGTACATGTTGGCAGTGGACTGCTGCAGGGACAGAGGCTCTAGGTGCAATAGACTTGGGTATGGTATAAGCCCTCTTGGAGGAGATCACTATAAACCTTACCGTAGAGCTGCCAGAACTTATACAAGACTGGCAAATAGACCTTGGAGGGCACAGCAGAATCTTGCGCACCAGGACCCAAGAGAAAGGAACAGTGACTGCACGGAGACTGCCATGGACTTGCCTGTGGGTGTCCAGGAGTCTCCGGCAGAGGTGTGGGTAGGTGGTGTCCTGCTGCAGGGTTGGGGGCACTGAGTGCAGCAGTGTGTGGGAACTTTTGAGGGAAGTCACCAATATCTTCATTACCTCCACCATAGTTTGGCCCCAGGCAAACAGCAGGGAGGGAACACAGCTCCACCCATCCACAGAAAATTGGATTAAAGATTTACTGAGCATGGCCCAGCTTGCTATTTCCTTGGAGAAGGAAATGGCAAACCACTCCAGTGCTCTTGCCTGGGGAATCCCAGGGATGAGGGAGCCTGGTGGGCTGCCGTCTATGGGGTTGCACGGAGTCGGACACGACTGAAGCGTCTTAGCAGCAGTAGCAGCAGCAGCAGAGTATGGCCCTGCCCATCAGAACAAGACTCAGTTTCCCCCTATCAGTTTCTCCCATCAGGAAACTTCCATAAGCCTGTTATCCTTCTTCATCAGAAGGCAGACAAATTGAAAACTACAGTCACAGAAAACTAACCAATTTGATCACATAGAGCACAGCTTTGACCAACTTGGAGTCGGACACGACTGAAGCGTCTTAGCAGCAGTAGCAGCAGCAGCAGAGTATGGCCCTGCCCATCAGAACAAGACTCAGTTTCCCCCTATCAGTTTCTCCCATCAGGAAACTTCCATAAGCCTGTTATCCTTCTTCATCAGAAGGCAGACAAATTGAAAACTACAGTCACAGAAAACTAACCAATTTGATCACATAGAGCACAGCTTTGACCAACTCAATGAAACTATGAGCCATGCCATGTAGGACTACCTAAGATGGATGGGTCATGATGGAGAGTTCTGACAAAATATGGTCCACTGGAGTATGGAATGGAAAACCACTTCAGTATTTTTGTCTTATGAACAGTACAAACAGAGACAGAGGCTTATGGAAATAGATCTCTAATTTTTTAACCATAACATATTAAACCTTTTATCCTTCAATGTAAGTTCATTTCTTTTTGTGTTCTCTTAAAATGCTTGCAGAGCTCTATTTCAAAATAAGAATTTTTGTCGTTCTTGAGAAAATAAAATATCACCTGTTACTCTGAGCTATCTTGAGTAAAATGAAAATAAGCAAAATAAGTGTTCACTCTTCTAACCTGTTGTCACAACTTAGTGCATATCTTCTAAAATCTGTATAGAAATTTCCAACCTATTCGCCATAGTGGTTTTATAAATTTGCATTGCCACCAACTATGTAAAAGGATTCTCTTTTCTCCACATACTCTCCAGCATTTATTGTTTGTAGATTTTTGATAATGACCATTCTGAATAGTGTGAGGTGACACCTCATTGTAGTTTCAATTTGCAATTCTCTATTAATAGTAAATCTGAGCATTTTTTCATGTGTTTATTAGCCAATTGTATGTCTTTGGAGAAATGTCTGTGTAGGTCTTCTGATTATGTTTTTTTGATTGGGTTGTTTGTTTTCCTAATATCAAACTGCATGAGTTGCTTGTATATTTTGGACATTAATCCTTTTTCAATTGCCTCATTTGGGATTATTTTCTCCCATTCGAAGGGCTATCTTTTTATTTTGTTTATGTTTTTCTTTGCTGTGGAATAACTTTTAGGTCTGGGCATATGCCCTGAAAAAAACTCCAATTTTAAAAGACACAGATTCCACTATGGTCATTGCAGGACTATTTACAATAGCCATGATATAGAAGCAGCCTAAATTTCTATCAAAAGATGAATGGATAAAGAAGTGCGGTACATACCCACAATGGAGCACTCGGCCAAAAAAAAGTAACAGATTTGAGTCAGTTCTAGTAAGCTGGATGAACCTAGAGCCTGTTATACAGAGTGAACTAAGTCAGAAAGAGAAAGAACAAATATCATTTATTAAAGCGTATAAACAGAATCTAGAAAAATGGGTGCTGATTTTTAAGTGAACAATATAAAGAAATAAAGAAAAACAACAGAATGGGAAAGACTTAAAATCTCTTCAAGAAAATTGGAGATACCCTGGGAATATTTCATGCAAAGATGAGCACAATAAAGGACAGAAGTAGCACATATCTAATAGAAGAGATTAAAAAGAGGTGGCAAGAATAAAAGAACTGTACAGAAAAGGTCTTAATGATGGTATGGTCAATTATCTAGAGCCAATCATCCTGGAGTGTGAAGTCAAGTGGGCCTTTGGAAGCATCATTACAAACAAAGCTAGTGGAGGTGACAGAATTCCATCTGAGCTACTTCAAATCCCAAAAGATGATGCTGTTAAACTTTACACTCAAACTGCCAGCAAATTTGGAAAGCTCAGTAGTGGCCACAGGACTGGAAAAGTTCTGTTTCATTCCAGTTGCAAAGAATTGCAATGCCAAAGAATGTTCAACATACCATACAATTGCTCTTATTTCACACGCTAGTAAGGTAATGCTCAAAGTCCTTCAAGCTAGGCTTCAACAGTATATGAACTAAAAACTTTCAGATCTACGAGCTGGATTTAGAAAAAGTAGAGGAACCAGAGATTAAATTAGATCCAAGATCCATTGGCTCATAGAAAAAGCAAGGGAATTCCAGAAAAACATCTATTTCTGCTTTATCAGGTCAGTTCATTTCAGTTGCTCGGTCATGTCCTACTCTTTGCCACCCATGGACTGCAGCATTCAAGGCTCCCTCTCCATTACAACTCCCAGAGTTTGCTCATATTCATGTCCATTGGGTAGTTCTGGATTTAGAAAAAGTAGAGGAACCAGAGATTAAATTAGATCCAAGATCCATTGGCTCATAGAAAAAGCAAGGGAATTCCAGAAAAACATCTATTTCTGCTTTATCAGGTCAGTTCATTTCAGTTGCTCGGTCATGTCCTACTCTTTGCCACCCATGGACTGCAGCATTCAAGGCTCCCTCTCCATTACAACTCCCAGAGTTTGCTCATATTCATGTCCATTGGGTAGTTGATGCCATCCAACCATCTCATTCTCTGTTGTCCCCTTCTCCTCCCTCCTTCAATCTTTCCCAGCATCAGAGTCTTTTCAAATAAGTCAGTTCTTTGCATCAGATGGCCAAAGTATTGGAGTTTCAGCTTTAGCATCAGTCCTTCCAATGAATATTCATGACTGATTTCCTTTAGGATGGACTGGTTGGATCTCCTTGCAGTCTGAGAGACTCTCAAGAGTCTTCTCCAACACCACAGTTCAAAAGCATCAATTCTTTGGCACTCAGCTTTCTTTATAGTCCAACTCTCACATCTGTACATGACCACTGGGAAAATCATAGCTTTGACTAGACAGATGTTTATTGGCAAAGCAGTCTCTCTGCTTTTCAATATGTGGTTTAGGTTGGTCATAACTTGTCTTCAAAAGAGTAAGTGTCTTTTTAATTTCATGGCTGCAGTCACCATCTGCAGTAATTTTGGAGCCCAAGAAAACAGTCTCTCACTGCTTCCATTGTTTCCCCATCTATTTGCCATGAAGTGATGGGGCCAGATTCCATGATCTTAGTATTTTGAATGTTGAGTTTTAAGCTAATTTTTTCACTCTCTTGTTTCACTTTCATCAAGAGGTTCTTTAGTTCTTCACTTTCTGCCATAAAGGTGGTGTCATCTGCATATCCGAGGTTACTGATATATCTCCTGGAGATCCTGACTCCAGCTTGTGCTTCATTCAGCCCGGCATTTCACATGATGTACTCTGCATATAAATTAAATAAGCAGGCTGACAATAGACAACTTTGACATACTCCTTTCCAATTTTGGAACCATTCTGTTGTTCCATGCCTAGTTCTAACTACTGCTTCCTGACCTGCATACAGATTTCTCAGATGGCACATCAGGTGGTCTGATATTTCCATCTCTTGAAGAATTTTCTGCAGTTTATTTTGATCCATACAGTCAAAAGCTTTGATGTAATCAATAAAGCAGAAGTAGATATTTGTCTTAAACTCTCTTGCTTTTTTGATGACCTAGTGGATGTTGGTAATTTGATCTCTGGTTCTTCTGCCTTTTTTAAACCCAGGTTGAACTTCTGGAAGCTCACAGTTCATGTAGTGTTGAAGTCTGACTTGGAGAATTCTGAGCATTACTTTGCTAGCATGTTTGATGAATGCAATTGTGCAGTAGTTTGAACAGTCTTTGGCATTGCCTTTCTTTGAGATTGAAATGAAAACTGACCTTTTCCAACAGGACTAGAAAAGGTCTGCTTCATTGACTACACTAAAATCTTTGACTGTGTGGATCACAACAAACTGTGGAAAATTCTTAAAGAAATGGGAATATCAACCAAGCCACCTTACCTGCCCCTTGAAAACCTGTATGCAGGACAAGAAACAACAGTGATAATCAGACATGGAAAAATGGACTTATTCAAAAATGAGAAAGGATACGTCAAGGCTATATATCATCATACTGCTTATTTAATTTATATACAGAATACATCATGCAAAATGCTGGGCTGGATGAATCTCAAGCTGGAATAAAGATTACTGGAAGAAATATCAATAACCTCAGATATGTGGATGATCCCACTGTAATCACAAAAGAGGAACTAAAGAGCCTCTTGATGAGGGTGAAAGAGGAAACTGAAAAAGCTGGCTTAAAACTCAACATTCAAAAATCAGGAATGTTCTTTTTAATTCAAAAACCTAGGATCATGGCATTTGATCACATCACTTCATGGCAAATAGATAGGGGAAAAGTGAAAACAGTGACAGATTTCACTTTTTTGGGCTCTAAAATTACTCAAGACTGCAGCCATGAAATTAAAAGATGTTTGCTCCTTGGGAAAAAAACTGTGACAAACCTAGAGAGCATATTAAAAAGCAGAGACATCATTTTGCTGATATGAACAAAGTTATGGTTTCTCCAGTAGTCATATATGGATGTGAGAGTTGGACCATAAAGACTGCTGAGCATCAAAGAATTTATGCTTTTGAATTTGTGGTGCTGGAGAAGACTCTTGACAGTCCCTTGAATAGCAAGGAGCTCAAACCTGTCAATCTTAAATGAAAGCAACTCTGAATATGCACTGGAAGAACTGACGCTGAATCTGAAGCTCCAATACTTTGGCTACCTGACGCAAAGTACCAACTCATTGGAAAAAAAAACAAAAAAAAACAAAAAACCCTGTTGCTGGGAAAGTTTGAAGACAGGAGGCAAAGGGGACAACAGAGGATGAGATGGTTGGATGACATTATTGACTCAATGAAAGTGAATTTGAGCAAACTCAGGGAGATAGTGAAGTACAGGGACACTGGTGTGCTGCAGTTCATGGGGTTGCAGAGTCAAAGACAATTTAGTGATCGAATAACAACAATAGAGATGCAGACATAGACAGTATATTTGGGGATACAGTGGAGGAGGGAAAAGATGGGATAAACTGAAAAAGTAGCATTGAAACATATACATTATCACATATAAGACAGAGAGTCAATGGGAATTATCTTTGTTACACGAGGAGTTCAAACCCAGCACTCTGTGTAAACCTAAAAAGGGTGGGACATAGTGGGAGGTGGAAAAGTGTTTTGAAAGGAAGGAGACATATGTGTATACCTACAGCTGATTCTTTTTGATGTATAGCAGAAGTGAACACAACACTGCAAACAATTGTTCAATTAAAAACAAAAATCTGTATCATTTCTTCTCTTTTAGCTATTGTTGACTTTGGATATATTTGCAGTTTGCAAAACTTTAGTGTCAGCCTTATGCAAAAGTGAGATGCAGTGGAGATTGGAAAAAAGCAGAGAATCAGGAGTTGTTGTGAATAATATGTAAATTCCATGGGGCCTCTGGTCAGCATCACCGCAGCTGCCTTTGGAGATGGGGAAACCAGCTTGCCTTTCTATGTCTTCTCCAATTGTCAAGAGCATGCAATATTGTTCACAATGGAGCAGCAGAATAAAATACCCATCATACAGAAATAACAGCCTTCTAGAAAGTTTTTTTTAATTACATGCAAATTTAAAGTCTTCATAAATTGACCATTTTCTAAGATTACCAGTTTTTAACACTCGTATTTAACACAATATGTTTACAATATGAATTCCCACAAAGTGTCTTTGTGGAAAATACAAAAGCTTAAAAACCGTAATGGTTAATTATATGAAATTCATTTTTTATATTCACCAATTTTTTATTTCTATTACCATAGTGATGAGTAGTGGACAGCTAGATAATTTCCCATGGATATTATTAGATATTTTCTTGAAATATTAAAGTGAATTTGACTAAAATAACAGCATTTCTACTCTATGCTTAAAAAAAGCATATGATTTCACATTTGAAATATAAGTTGCTATTGAGAAAAAATTAAATATATCTTGATATTATCCTATAGATATG
>SJYC01099989.1:0-26213 GCA_006408675.1 Madoqua kirkii
TAGCATTCCAGTCCCCTACAATGAAAAGGACATCAGGTCTTAGAGGTCTTCATAGAACCATTCAACTTCAGCTTCTTCAGCATTTCTGGTTGGGACATAGACTTGGATAACTGTGATATTGAGTAAAATAAATGGAAATCTAAAGATTCAAAGTCTTGTCAATATGGTGGATGAATCAGAACTTCCAGGGAAGCTGTAAATTTTTGTCTGGTCAATAAAGAAATATGTGGTCTTGCATTATCCTGATGGAAGATTATGTTTTCTGTTGGCTATATTTTTCATCAAATGCTGCTTTTAGTTCGTCTAACTGAGAAAAGTACTTGTTGAAACTAATCACTTTGTTTTTCAGAAGGAGATTATAATAGAGGACTCCGTTTCAATCCCACCATATACACAGCATCGGTTTATTTGAGTGAAGCTGGCCTTTGGTGTGGTTGTTGGTGGTTCATTTTGCTTGCCCCATGATCACTTCCATTCCACATTATGATGCACATTATATCCACTTTTCATCACCCATTACAATTTGTTTAAAAGACAGGATGTTTTCACTACATTTAAGTAGAGAATCACCTGCAGAAATATGGTCAAGAAGGCTGTTTTGCTTAATATATGTGGAACCTAAACATCAAAATGATAAACATAACCAAGCTGGTACATATTATTTTCAGCACTTGATGTGGATGCTTTGAGTATGTTGGCTATCTCCCACATGGTGTACTGTTTGTTCTCAATTAATGTCTTAATTTTATCACTATAAACTTCCTCTGACCTACCCAACCTTGGAGCGATAGATAAATCTCCAGCATGAAACTTCTCAAACCGCTTTTGACATATCTGATCTGTCACAGCACCTTCTCATACACTGTATGATTTTCCTTTTAACATTTTAATTTAATAGAGGACTCCGTTTCAATCCCACCATATACACAGCATCGGTTTATTTGAGTGAAGCTGGCCTTTGGTGTGGTTGTTGGTGGTTCATTTTGCTTGCCCCATGATCACTTCCATTCCACATTATGATGCACATTATATCCACTTTTCATCACCCATTACAATTTGTTTAAAAGACAGGATGTTTTCACTACATTTAAGTAGAGAATCACCTGCAGAAATATGGTCAAGAAGGCTGTTTTGCTTAATATATGTGGAACCTAAACATCAAAATGATAAACATAACCAAGCTGGTACATATTATTTTCAGCACTTGATGTGGATGCTTTGAGTATGTTGGCTATCTCCCACATGGTGTACTGTTTGTTCTCAATTAATGTCTTAATTTTATCACTATAAACTTCCTCTGACCTACCCAACCTTGGAGCGATAGATAAATCTCCAGCATGAAACTTCTCAAACCGCTTTTGACATATCTGATCTGTCACAGCACCTTCTCATATACTGTATGATTTTCCTTTTAACATTTTAATTGGATTTTTACCTTTCTTGAAATAATAAAGTATAATATGCCCACAATGTTGGATTTTTTCTTTCATCTTCAATATTAAAATGGTTACACAAAAAATTACCAGTTTTGATAAACTTCAATTTACAGTTATTGACTTTATTTGGGGGGGCTCCAAAATCACTGCAGAGGGTGACTGCAGCCATGAAATTAAAAGACACTTGCTCCTTGGGAGAAAAATTATGACCAACCTAGACAGCATATTAAAAAGCAGAGACATTACTTTGCAGCAAAAGTCCATCTAGTCAAAGCTATGGTTTTTCTAGTAGTCATGTATGGGTGAGAGTTGGATTATAAAGAAAGCTGAGCACCAAAGAAATGATGCTTTCGAGCTGTGGTGTTGGGAAAGACTCTTAATAGTCCCTTGGACTGCAAGGAGATCCAATCAGTCAATTCTAAAGGAAATCAGTCCCAAATATTGATCAAAAGGACTGATACTAAAGCTGGAACTCCAATACTTTGTCCACCTGATGTGAAGAATTGACTCATTAGAAAAGACTCTGATAATGGGAAATATTGAAGGCGGGAGGAGAGAGGACGGCAGAGGATATGTTTGGGTGGCATCACCGACTCAATGGACATGAGTTTGAGTAAATTCTGGGAGCTGGCGATAGACAGGGAGGCCTGGCATGCTACAGTCCATAGGGTCACAGAGTCAGACAACTCTGACTGAGCAACTGAACTGAACTGAAGGTACATTGATATGATAATTGTCACAATACAATCAAACAAAATTGCTTTGAATGAAATTAAAAAGACAACAAAGTGCTACTAGAGCCAACTTATGGAAAAACAAAATGAAGTTTTTGGCCAACCTAATAAAAAAACGCTGAAATTAAGAATTAAATTGAGGTCATTAAGAACAGATTATACCTGTAATAAAAAATATGTCATAAACTGAGAAAGAGCCTAAGGAAACATTACAGAATTAAAAGCAGAAAATTAAAATCTGAGATACACACAAAAAGGTATGTAAAACCCAGAAGGAAGAAACAAAGATAATTGGGCAGAAGCAGTATTTGAAGCAATAGTAGCTAAGAGATTTCTCTAAATATCGAGACTCTAATCTATAGGTTTACAATCATCAAATGTCAAGCAAAGTAAATGCAACACTAGTATAATCCACACATAGACAGTAGTGACATTGAAGAAAATAAAAGACAAATCTAAAAATTATGTAGATGAAAAAAATTACAGATTGACTTCCCTAGTGGCTCAGATGGTAAAAAGCGTCTGCCTACAATGTGGGAGACCCGGGTTCGATCTCTGGGTTGGGAAGATACCCTGGAGAAGGAAATGGCACCCAACTCCAATACTCTTGCCTGGAAAATCCCATTGACGGAGGAGCCTCGTGGGCTGCAGTCCATGGGGTCACAAAGAGTCGGACACCACTGAGTGACTTCACTTCACTTCACTTTGCAGTAAGGAGAGTTAGGTAACTGATACCATGAATGTAAATAGGAAACAGAAGCTACTAGGATTATATTTTATAAGTGATGAAACAAAGTAAAATCAGTCTTAGAATTTTATACTCATGCATACAAATTAAAATAAATATGCTTTCAAAAATAGTTAGAAAATATATGTCTAATAACTTGTCTTAAGTTTAATTCTGAAGACATTTCTTCAGGCAAAGGAAAATGATTTTAGATGGAAGCTTAAAGATACAAAGAGGAAAAGTGAGAAAAAAAGATGCTTAAATATGTATTCAATTTTAAAACTTTTATACTTCAAGAGTGCATTATAATATAATTATACACATTTATAATAACAATAAGTATATTTATAATAATATATAATGGAAATAAAATATCTTCAAAATCTTATGGTAGAGAATTATTCTTAAGGAACGAAAAGTTACCTTTACAGAAATGATTTATATGTTTGATGCATTATTATTTAGATCATTTGCTCTTCAAAAGATACTATTCAGTTCAGTTCAGTCATGTCTGACTCTTTGCAACCCCATGGAGTGCAGCACTCCAGGCCTCCCTGTCCATCACCAACACCTGGAGTTGACTCAAACCCATGTCCATTGAGTCAGTGATGCCATCTGACAATCTCATCCTCTGTCATCCTCTTCTCCTCCTGCCTTCAATCGTTCCCAGCATCAGGGTCTTTTCTAATGAGTCAGTTCTTCGCATCAGGTGGCCAAGAATTGGAGTTTCAGCTTCAGTCCTTCCAATGAATACTCAGGACTGATTTCCTTTAGGATGGACTGGTTGGATCTCCTTACTGTCCAAGGGACTGTCAAGAGTATTCTCCAACACCACAGTTCAAAAACATAGTCCAATGCTCACATCCGTACATGACTACTGGAAAAACCATAGTCTTGACTAGATGGATCTTTGTTGGCAAAGTAATGTCTCTGCTTTTTAATATGCTTTCTAGTTTGGTCATAGATTTTCTTCCATGGAGCTCCTCTGCCCATGGGATTTTCCAGGCAATAGTACTGGAATGGATTACCATTTCCTTCTCAGGGGATCTTCCCAACACAGGGATAGAACCCGGGTCTACCAACACTGTAGACAGACGCTTTACCGTCTGAGCCACCAGGGAATTCCTCTAAGGAGCAAGCGTCTTTTAATTTCCTGACTCCAGTCACCATCTGCTGTGAGTTTGGAGCCCAAGAAAATAAAGTCTGTCACTTCTTTTCACTATTTCCCCAACTATTTGCCATGCAATGATGCCATAATCTTAGTTTTCTGAAAGTTGAGTTTAAAGCCAACTTTTTCACTCTCTTCTTTCACTTTCCTCAAGAGGCTCTTTAGTTCTTTTTCTCTTTCTGCCATAAGGGTGGTATCATCTCCATATCTCAGGTTATTGATATTTCTCCTGGAAATCTTGATTCTAGTTTGTGCTTCATCCAGCCCAGTGGTTCTGATGATGTACTCTGCATATAAGTTAAGTTGGCAGGGTGACCATATACAGCCTTAACATACTCCTTTCTCTATTTGGAACCAGTCTGTTATTCCATGTCCCGTTCTAATTGTTGCTTCCTAAGCCTCACACAGATTTCTAAAGATACTATTAATGGACCAAAAATGCAAGCCACAAAGCAGGAAAAGATACTTTCCATCTATAAAACTAGCAAAGTTATTATATATAGAATTAATAGATTCTGAAAATTAATAAGAAAAAGCTCCAAAGAACTACTAACAAGAGACTCAATGAAATGCTTTATGAATGAGTTAATCCATGGCTAAGAAAAATCTGAAAAAGTGTTCAAAATATACAAATAATCAGTGAGATACAAATTTAAGCCAAATCTTCCAGATTGGTATGGATCACTAAATCTAATGTCAAGAAGAATCTGAAGCAACATGAATTGTTACATAACTTGAAGAATAATTTACATGCAACTTTCTTTCTGTATGCGTAAATGAAGCTCAGCTAGAGAACTTTCCCTCCCAGCTCATGTTTCCAAGGGATCAGTTATCTATATGCCTCGTGGAAACCTATAGTATGACACAGAGATGGCAGAATATTAAAGTGTTATAAAAATGATGCAGAGGAAGCAACAGATATGTACTCAAGGTATTTTTAAAATACTGAACAGAGGAAAAAAGTAGAGAGGTCTAAATGTAGAAAAATGAATCTGAAAAGGAATAGGAAAAAGAAATTCCAAGTTTATCCTCAGGAAAAGAAGCCACTAGTGAAGGAACTTCTGAGAATTTAAGTGAGAATAGAATTATTTCTTTTAAAAGTTCTGAAAGAAAGAAGAAGGACTTATAATCACAAACATAAATAAAAGTATTTTGTAGTTAAAACCAAAGGTCATTTTTTTTTTCTGTGTCATTCAACATTTCTTTTCCATTTTATTTAATTTCTTTCTTTCAAATAAATTACACATAGTTGAATTTTAAACTGAAGAATAAGACCATTCATTCAATGATATGTATGACACTAATGGCTTGAAAAATAATTCTTTATGAAGAATAGTTTTTGTTTGAAACCTGATCTAACAAAAATTGTATCCAACAGAGAATTTGGTTAGCTACCCAAAGTAGTGAAGTTAATTTCAACTTTATGATTTGAAAAAGTTGTAGTGCAAACAACTGAACAATTTTATCATGATAAGTATATAGTCTAGGATAATAAGGTAGTGATATTTCAATGTATATTATACCAAGTTTAGTGTCTCTTAATAAGAGAGTCATTCTTTGTAGGACTAGAATAAAAGGAAATAATTGTCTTCCCTGATAGCTTAGTTGGTAAAGAATCTGCCTGCAATTCAGGAGACCTGGGTTCAGTTCCAGGGTCAGGAAGATCTGCTGAAGAAGGAATAGGCTACACACTCCTGTGTTCTTGAGCTTCTCTTGTGGCTCAGCTGGAAAGGCTATCCACTTCACTATTCTGGCCTAGAGAATTCCATGGACTGCATAGCACATGGAGTTGCAAACAGTTGGATACGACTGAGCGACTTTCACTCACTCGTTACCTAACATTTGCCAAGACATTGTTCTAAGTAGTTGATTTATTTAATTTTCACATCTATGAGTAGATGTTTAGTGATCCGAACTTTTTTTTTTGTAATTATAGTACCCTCAGGTAAGGAAGAATTAAATAATTGAAGCTTCACCAGACATCTTGCAATCAGACAGGAACTATCCTGAATGCAATAGGACACAAAAAGAGGAGTTTAGGTTCATGAACACAATTGGTGAGAAGAAAGAACACACCCTATCTTTGGATATTCTGTACAGCAGTTGTCTTAAAAAGATGCATGCTGACAAAAGAGCCTTCATAGCATGGAATGAAGGCATGACCTATATTACCAGCAAGACTCAGATCTGATACATGGCGCGATGGTTTACCAGGTTTGATTTCGAATGCACACTATTGAGAAGATTCTTTCCAGTGATTTAAACTCTGTCTCTCTGGGTTTTCTTTTTCTTTAATTTTTATGAAAGATGGTACCTAACTCTTAGAAATATTGTGAAGATAAGATATGATGTTTCAACACACTTACAACTACACCTGGCCTTTAGTAAACTCTCCATAAGCTGCAGATGTTACTACTAGTGAAGAACTGTTGAAGTGCTTGTATGTTAAGATAGGCACCATTTCACCCAGTTTATAAATATGCATTATGATTACTTTGAGAAAGGTATTGCTTATATAAAATCACATGAGTTTAATTTTCATAGATGTTATTCAAGCATGAGAGAGAAAAAAAAAAAAAAGGTCTCATGACCCATCAGGCTACTTATGCTCTAGCTTTACATTCACCTACAAACTAAGTGCCCTTGAGGTTGAACTTAAATATATGTATGTTAAAAAAAAAATGCTCTGACTTTGGAAAGCAGTATGAAGATACCTTTTAAAAAAATGCAGTTGTCATATGACTGCAGTCCCACTCATGGGCATATATCTGGAGAAAAAACATGATCAGAAGGATACATGTATCCCAATGTTTGTTGCAGCATTGTTTACAATAGCCAAGACAAGGAAACAAACTAAACCCCCGCAGACATATGAATAGGAAAAGAAGATGTTGTACATACAGATCATGGACTACTCAGCCATTAAAAAGAATGAAATGATGCCATTTGCAGCACTGGATGACGTAGAGATAGTCATACTGAGTGAAATCAGACAGAGAAAGACAAATGTCATGATATCACTTACATGTGAAATCTAAAATAGCTGATACAAATGAACTTATTTGCAAAACATAGACAGACTCGCAGACTTACAGAATGAATTTATTGTTACCAGGAGTTTGAGATTTACATGTTGTCTCACTGATCCTGCTCACAGAGCCAACTGTCTTGCTGTTCACACTGTTCATTGAACCCAGGGTAGGCAAGGTACAAGCTAAGAAATTGGAAGGAGACTTGAGGCGCCATAGTAACCGTGGACATGTTTATTCTCTCCTGGCTGATGCACCAGCTGTAGCAGCAGCCATAGCATAACCTAACACAACACAATCTTTCCCCTAGCTGACAGAGGAGCCATTACAGTATTCTCTCTTGGTTGATGAAGCAGCCGTAGGCAGTAGACATGGCTGACCCAATGGATACAGCCATGATGCAGCCGCAATGCTGCCACTTTTTAGGTGGAGCTTATAGTTCCCTACAGCACTAAGTAGCTTGTGACCAAGCAAGTACTGCTTGGTGTACATGCACAGTGCTATAAGTGATCTCAGCTGTTGCATAATCATTATTTACAAAAAATGCGGCAAGAGAGCCTGATGATGCCATCTTGACTAACTTACTCTCTCCCCACACATGTACACATTGCTATGTTTAAAATGGATTGCCAACAAGGACCTACAATACGGCACATGGAACTCTGCTCAATGTTATATAACAACTTAAATGGGAAGATAATAAAAAAAAAATAATACACACATGTACACGGCTTCACAGGTGGTGATGCTGCTGTTGCTAAGTTGCTTCAGTCGTGTCCAACTCTGTGCAATCCCATAGACAGCAGCCCACTGGGTTCCCCCATCCCTGGGATTCTCCAGACAGGAGCACTGGAGTGGGTTGTCATTTCCTTTTCCAATGCATGAAAGTGAAAAGTGAAAATGAAGTTGCTCAGTTGTGTCCAACTCTTAGTGACCCCATGGACTGCAGCCTACCAGGCTCCTCCACCCATAGGATTTTCCAGGCAAGAGTACTGGAGTGGGTTGCCATTGGTGCTAATGGTAAAGAACTTGCCTACCAATATACAAGAGACATAAGAGATTTGGATTTGATCCCTGAGTTTGGAAGAAATGGCAAATCACTCCAGTATTCTTGCCTTGGACAGAGCAGCCTAGTAGTCTACAGTCCATGTGGTTGTAGAGTCAGACACGAATTAAGTGACTTACCAGGCACACATGTACATGTATAACTGAATGACATTGTTGTACAACTGAAACTACCACAACATTGTTAATCACTCCAAGATAAAATAAAGGTTTTAAAAATGCTTGGAACATAATGATAATCATTTTTCTATTTCTAAAAAGTTGTGAAAAGTATGAATGAAATGTTGAAGTAATCAAATATTTTTTCCCTGTCAAATTTATTGGTATAAACATCATACATGATTTGAGAAAATGTTATATTATGATCCAAAGACCTAAATACATAAAATACTGAATCATCTTGCTAGCTCTAGTAATTTATATAAAGTATATGATAATTTATAGATGGAGTTCAGTGTAGTAATCTGGGATGAGAAATTGCATAGAAGTACTTCTCATACAATCCTACATGAGGAGTTTGCTGTGAACACTCATTCATCAGTCAAGGTAAAGCAATCATCTAATCAATACCCACTTCCTGTATGTTAACGGTGCGCTCAGTAGCCTGTTAAAAGCTATTCCAGATATAAAGAAAGTTAACCTGTGTTAATTCCTTCAGTTTATCTCTGGGAAATCCTAGGATGTTAACGCAAGAGTCAATCAAACAACACATTATTTGCTCTGTTTTTAATAAATTGAAAAAAATTCACCATTTTTAAAGATACAGTCTGGCAGACAGAGCTAAATGAATGAACTATTCATTCCACACAGTGAAAGAGAATTTGAACATTTCCCACTGAAAAAGACTTTAGTAATGTTTGCCTGATTAAAACAATTCAGGTAAGAGGGATTGCTGTTAGTCATAACACACTATTATTGATACAACTGAAACTGGGATCCGGAGCATTTGCTTTCACTATGAAATTTTACTGAGTTAGACTCTCTAAGATGTTAGAGCAATGAATGTGAAGAATGGGAAACTGAACACTGGCTGTACATTTTGGCAGCTCTTCAACAATATCAGAAGACTGGGCTTCAGCTATGCAAATCCAGAAGCAAATTTAAACAATTCATCCAGAATTAATTGGGCCATTGGGGATTGACTGAGCTAATCAAAACCACAGGATACTTTTGTTTATCCTGAAATACCAATTTATTCATTTACAATTGGGAAAGCATCAGGTTTAGTAAGTAGTGTCAGCTGTGAGCCTGGGAATCTCCCTTGTAATGCACAGGTCAAAAACGTCTCAAGATTGATGACTAGAAAATTACAAAAAAGGGAGCTGGCTATTCTCAATCCAGTCAAGCACTAATCAGCTAATGAATTGCCCTTTTCAACTCCAAAGACATTTATGTCTAGAGAGCCTGTCTTTCTCTTGTCACTTTCAAGTTTATTGGCAAATTCTTAGTTCTTGTCCTTTGTTTTTTTTTTTTTAACACCATGGATATCACCATGTGTTTGCAACTAGAGCATTAGCTCAGGCTATGAAAGAATTGAATTATTAGATCCATCTTCATATCAGCAAATGTTCCCATTATTTGTGAGCTTAGCAGCTACATGCATAGATCAAATCTGACCCACCACCTGCTTTTGTAAAGTTGTATTAGATCATAGTCATATCCATTCATACTACTGTCTGTGCTATTATTGTCTATGGCTGATTTTAGCTATATAGGCAGAGTTGAGCAGTTGCTATAGAAAACTTCTGGTATGCAAAGTCTAAAATATTTACACTGCCCCTTCGTAGAAAGTTACCTAGTAAACAGAAACACTTCTTTGCTAGTTTACTTTCCTTCAACATGTTTTAGTTATTTAAGTATCATCCCTTGGATTCTGCTCACTCTCTAGGTCAGAACACTAAGGAGAACTCAAATATTGCCTGTCATATTAGTAAACAAAGAATGTTGCAGCCATGAAGCCATTACATCCGGGCTGCCCTGTCAGTAAGCCCCGAGAAAGCTCAAAACGGAGACAAACAGGCGGCCCACTGCCAAGACCACCTAGTGGTCAGCTGCTGTAGCCATCACTTAGGGTGCACTCTGAGGAAATGCAGGATGAAAACACAGAATACTAGCCCCAGAGAGCTGAGGTGCATACCAAAGGAATGATTTCAATCAGCCCAGACTCTTGTATCTTTTCATACAGAGAAAAGCACTGAGTTCTTTAACTTGCTATATCTAGTTTTCTTTTATTCAGTTCAGTTCAGTTGAGTTTAGTTGCTCAATCATGTCTGACTCTTTGTGACCCCATGGACTGTATGTAGCATGCCAGGCCTCCCTGTCCATCACCAACTCCCTGAGTCTACTCAAACTCATGTCCATTGATTCAGTGATTTCATCCAACCATCTCATCCTCTGTCATCCCCTTCTGCTTTCAATCTTTCCCAATATCAGGGTCTTTTCTAATGAGTCAGTTCTTCACATTAGGCGGCCAAAGTATTGGAATTTCAGCTTCAGCATTAGTCCTTCCAATGAATATTCAGGACTGATTTCTGTTAGGATGGACTGGTTGAATCTCCTTGCAGTCCAAGGGACCCTACAGTCTTCTCCAACACCACAGTGTAAGAACATCAAATCTTTGGCACTCCGCTTTCTACAGAGTCCAACTCTCACATCCATACATGACTACTGGAAAAACCATAACTTTGACTAGATGGACCTTTGTTGACAAAGTAATGTCTTTGTTTTTTAATATGCTGTCTAGGTTGGTCATAACTTTTCTTCCAAAGAGCAAGTGTGTTTTAATTTCATGGCTGCAATCACCATCTGCAGTGATTTTGGAACCCAAGAAAATAGTCTGTCACTGTTTCCATCGTTTCCCCATCTATTTGCCATGAAGTGATTGGATCAGATGCCATGATCTTTGTTTTCTGAATGCTGAGTTTTAAGCCAACTTTTTCACTCTCCTCTTTCATTTTCATCAAGAGATTCCTTAGTACTTCTTCACTTTCTGTCCTAAGGGTGGTGTTACCTGCATATTGAGGTTGTTGATATTTCTCCTGGCAATCTTAATCCCAACCTATGCTTCATCCAGCCCAGCATTTCTCATGATGTACTCTGCATATAAGTTAAATAAGCAGGGTGACATTATACAGCCTTGACATACTCCTTTCCCTATTTGGAACCACTCTGTTGTCCCATGTCCAGTTCTAACTGTTGCTTCCTAACCTGCATATGGACTTTTCAAGAGGCAGGCCAGGTGATCTGGTATTCCCATCTCTTTAAGAATTGTCCAGAGTTTGTTGTGGTCCACACAGTCAAAGGCTTTGGAATAGTCAATAAAGCAGAAGTAGATATTTTTTTGGAACTCTCTTGCTTTTTTGACTGTTTTATTTTTATTCTTTTATTTAATTTTTATTCTTTATAAATAGTAGTCTTTTGTAACCCCTGAGCTCTACAAGGGAGACTATCTGTTTTTTATTGCAAATGCTTCTATATATCTTGGCTCCTTCCTCTTGCCTTTTTGGAGCAGTCTTTCAGCGTTTTTTGACATGGTGTGTCTCTTGGGCTTGAAGTCTTAAAATGTCCACTGAATAAAGCACAACTCTCAACTTCTAGGTTGTGTATTTTTTTGTTCAGTTGACACTAAGTATAAACTAATTACACAAAGGATATGTGAAAATTCTGCCCATTTATACATAGGTGAGTTTATAAACCTCCAATCTCTGAGTCGCTTGTAAATAGCAAAAGAATAAATTTTTATTAAAACTACAACAGCTGTGACTTTGAGAATTCAATGCAAAATGTAAATGTGAGTTAAATTTGTCTTATCCAAATGCAATTTCTTAGTCCCTGATGGTGGCATCCTACTGGGTCTATATTTTTCCCAGTTTATCATGTAGAACAGTGATCATTCCTCCCCTATTCTTCCCAATAAAACACTTATTCTCTGGGCACAATTCTCAGCCAGAAATGCCATCTGATTTTGGCATGTAAGTCATTCACAGTACTAGTCTGTGAACAAGCTTGATTACCAAGAGAATATTTACATTTTAATAGGAAACATTTTAATTGCAATGTGTCTTTAACCAAAAAGATGCTTAATAGAAATGCTTTGAGAAGAAGTCACCTCTGCTACCGCTTTCTTTCTAAGAAATTGGAGGAACCTAGATCTGTCTAGGCCTGCCTTCATGATTTTCTCAGTTTGACAAAACTATTAAAAAACAACAACCAACAACAACAAAATCCTATCTGGATTATAAGCCTCTGATATCCCTGTCTTAGAAAAACTGTAATCATAAATGCTTTCTCTGCCCCTTTGAGATGTAAACTTTCTCTAAGCTTGTTCTGGGTTTTATACCCTATGAGTGTCTTTCTCAAGGTCCTAGAAGGTTCCCTTTGATCCTAGGAAGTTCCCTTTGATAATCAAGGAAGATAGTACCCTGATTTCAGTATCTGTGAGAATGTAACAGTTTAAATCCAATATGAGCCAATTAGCAGACACACATGTCCGAATCCAGTTCAGTGGAGTTGAACTCAATCTCTCCTGCTCTTGTCACAGTCTTCATAAAGTTTCCTTATCTTTGTAACTTGTCTGGTGTAGTTTTTCATTAACAATCAAAAATCAGATTCCCTCATCTAAAAAACTGCCAATATTTGCTCACGTTTGTTCTCATTCATGTTTGAGTTTACAAAATATTAATGAAAGGATGGGTAACATTTATTTATGATCTATTGATATAAATTTAGAGAGGACTAGGACTGAAAAAAAAAAAACCCAGAGATTTTCTTGGTTTATTTGTAACTCTCCCCAAATAAAAATTCATAAATTTAAAAATCGTTATAAACCTATGATTGTTGCCATACAATAGTAGTTTATCACTTGCAAAGCTTGAAATGGCTTTTCTCTGTATATGAATGTAGTTTTAATTACTTTAAATATGTATGTCTCAGAATTTTCTAGCCATAATTTAAAAGAATATCATTACCTTGAAATTATAAGTCCCATGTAAATGCAGTACAAGTGGAAGCTCTTTGGTAAATTAAATACCTAAGAATTCACATCCAAGGTCATTTATCTTCATCATCAAAACAAAGAGGAGATGTGAGCAGTTTTACAATGAACTAGATAACTGTGCATCAATGTTCTGTATATTGATTGCTAAAATTAGTGTACTAGATTTGAATTATACAATTTGAAAATGCATTTATACAAATTAGAATTTGTATGACTTTAATTGAAATTCTAAATGTGTAGATCTCAGAACTGCCAAAGCACACTTGATTATTTGAGAAAAAAAAAAGTACTGTGCAATAAACATCAGAGTCTACATTTTGAAGCTTTTTTCATGCAAAAATCTCAGTTTTTTTGTGTCATTTCAACAATGTTTCTTAATTTTGTGAAGACTTAACTGGATACTATATTTTTATCCTGCTCATCTGAAAAAAATTTTTAAATAGTACTGACTAGAAATATTAAATACAATTATTTTTGAAAGCAGCTTTGAAGCAAACCTGGAAGGGTTTTTAGTGATCCTTAAATAACAACAGTCTAAACTATAGCATTGTATGAAATACAACTAAAACAGGTGTTTCCTCATTAAGTAAATAAAAAAGGGAATCAAACCCATATACTGATAAATTCCAGCATCTGAAATATATATTTTTGTAATAAAGTGTCAAATATCCCTATTTTTATATTTAGTTTGAACTTTGTGTTTTTTATTTTATGTTGTTAAGTGTTATTATTCTGCAATAAATACATACTTTTTATCAGATGACATTTGTTTATATGTCTAAATTATTATTTTGAGAATATATATTTATGCTTGTTTTAAATTCATGAATAACTGATTTATAACCAGTTTTGCTTATATATTAACAGGTGGAAAAAAATAGAAATGAAGAAAATAAAAAGAAAAGAGTTGGTATAGTTAATTCAATGGAAGAAATGTGCAGAATAAATGACACCAAATAAAAGATACTAACACCAGGCAATAATACTATACACACAGACACACACAATTATAGCATGGGCTTCCCTGGTTGCTGAGATGGTAAAGAATTTGCCTGCAATGCAGGAGACCCAGGTTTGATTCCTGAGTTGGGAATATTCTCTGGAGAGGTATATAGCTATGTGTAGTTTTTCATTAACAATCAAAAATCAGATTCCCTCATCTAAAAAACTGCCAATATTTGCTCACGTTTGTTCTCATTCATGTTTGAGTTTACAAAATATTAATGAAAGGATGGGTAACATTTATTTATGATCTATTGATATAAATTTAGAGAGGACTAGGACTGAAAAAAAAAAAACCCAGAGATTTTCTTGGTTTATTTGTAACTCTCCCCAAATAAAAATTCATAAATTTAAAAATCGTTATAAACCTATGATTGTTGCCATACAATAGTAGTTTATCACTTGCAAAGCTTGAAATGGCTTTTCTCTGTATATGAATGTAGTTTTAATTACTTTAAATATGTATGTCTCAGAATTTTCTAGCCATAATTTAAAAGAATATCATTACCTTGAAATTATAAGTCCCATGTAAATGCAGTACAAGTGGAAGCTCTTTGGTAAATTAAATACCTAAGAATTCACATCCAAGGTCATTTATCTTCATCATCAAAACAAAGAGGAGATGTGAGCAGTTTTACAATGAACTAGATAACTGTGCATCAATGTTCTGTATATTGATTGCTAAAATTAGTGTACTAGATTTGAATTATACAATTTGAAAATGCATTTATACAAATTAGAATTTGTATGACTTTAATTGAAATTCTAAATGTGTAGATCTCAGAACTGCCAAAGCACACTTGATTATTTGAGAAAAAAAAAGTACTGTGCAATAAACATCAGAGTCTACATTTTGAAGCTTTTTTCATGCAAAAATCTCAGTTTTTTTGTGTCATTTCAACAATGTTTCTTAATTTTGTGAAGACTTAACTGGATACTATATTTTTATCCTGCTCATCTGAAAAAAATTTTTAAATAGTACTGACTAGAAATATTAAATACAATTATTTTTGAAAGCAGCTTTGAAGCAAACCTGGAAGGGTTTTTAGTGATCCTTAAATAACAACAGTCTAAACTATAGCATTGTATGAAATACAACTAAAACAGGTGTTTCCTCATTAAGTAAATAAAAAAGGGAATCAAACCCATATACTGATAAATTCCAGCATCTGAAATATATATTTTTGTAATAAAGTGTCAAATATCCCTATTTTTATATTTAGTTTGAACTTTGTGTTTTTTATTTTATGTTGTTAAGTGTTATTATTCTGCAATAAATACATACTTTTTATCAGATGACATTTGTTTATATGTCTAAATTATTATTTTGAGAATATATATTTATGCTTGTTTTAAATTCATGAATAACTGATTTATAACCAGTTTTGCTTATATATTAACAGGTGGAAAAAAATAGAAATGAAGAAAATAAAAAGAAAAGAGTTGGTATAGTTAATTCAATGGAAGAAATGTGCAGAATAAATGACACCAAATAAAAGATACTAACACCAGGCAATAATACTATACACACAGACACACACAATTATAGCATGGGCTTCCCTGGTTGCTGAGATGGTAAAGAATTTGCCTGCAATGCAGGAGACCCAGGTTTGATTCCTGAGTTGGGAATATTCTCTGGAGAGGTATATAGCTATCCACTCCAATATTCTTGCTTGGAAAATTCCATGGATAGAGGAGCTGATGGGCTATAGTCCATGGGTTTGCAAAGAGTTGGACACTACTAAGTGAATAACACTTTCACTTTTAAACCTGCTGAACACTGATGTGAAAGCCCTCAAAAAATTCAGATAATCTGATACCAAAATACATTAAAAGGAGGAATCAAACACCATGATCAAGAGAGATTTATCCCAAAGATTCAAGAATGGTTCAACAGTCAATTCAAGAATGGCTCAACAGTGTTATTAACCAACTATTCAGCAAAGTAACAAAATAAAGAGTAAAAATCATATAATCGCCTCATTAGATACAGGAAAAGTGTTTGACAAAAGTTCAAACTTACTCTCAACAAAGTGGGTGTAGAGGGCACATACCTCAACATAATAAAGATCATATATGAAAAGCCTACACCTAATATCATACTCAATGGTAAAAAGCTGAAAGATTTTTCTTAAAGATCAGGAACAAGACAAGGATGTCCACTACTGCCAGTTTCATTCAACATAGTTGTGGAAGTCCTAGGCAGAGCAATCAGGAAAGAAAATAAACATAAGTAATACAATTTAGAAATAACAAGCAAAACTGTCACTATTTGTATATGACATAATATTATACGTGGGCTTCCTTGGTAGTTTAGCTGATGAAGAATCCACCTGCAATATAGGGGACGCTGGTTCAATTCCTGGGTTGGGAAGCTCTGCTGGAGAAGAGATAGACTACACACTCCAGTATTCTTGGGCTTCTCTGCTGGCTCAGTTGGTAAAGAACCCACCTGCAGTATGGGAGACCTTGGTTCAATCCCTCAGCTGGGAAGATCCCCTGGAGAAGGGAACCCACTCCTGTATTCTGGCTTGAAGAATTCTATGGACTATATAGTCCATGGAGTAGCAAAGAGTCAGGCATGACTGAGCTACTTTCACTTTTCACTATATGGGGAAAATGCTGATAATGCCACTAAAAAATTGCTAGATCTAATAAACAATTTCAGTAAAGTTGCAGAATATGAAATCAATATGCAAAAATGTGTTGCATTTCTGTGTACTTATAATAAGCTAGCAGAAATTAAAAAAATCTGAATTACAACTGAATCCAAAAGAACACAAAACAGGACTGTAATTAACCAAAGAAATGAAAAACCTGTACACTGAAAATTATGACATTAATGAAATATATTTAAGAAGACACAAATAAGTGGGAAGATATTCCATGCTCATGGATTGGAAGAAATAATATTTATAAAACATCCATACTGCCTAAAGAAATCTACAGATTCAATAAGATCATTATTAAGACACCAAAGGAATTTTTCCCAGAAACAGAAAAAGCAATCTTAAAATTTATAACCACAAAGACTCCAAACAGCTAAAGTAATCTTCAGGAAGAACAATTTTAGAGACATTTCACTCCCTGATTTGAAACTATACTACAAAGCTATAGTAACCAAGATAATACAGCATTGATATAAAAACAGACATATAACTCAATCACACAGAAGAGAGAGCTCAGTAATAAACCATTGGCTTTACTGCCAATTAATTCAACAGAAGAACCAAGAATATGTGATGGATAAAATGCATTCCCTTCAATAAATTGTGTCAGAAAATTTAGCAATCAGGAAAGAAAATAAACATAAGTAATACAATTTAGAAATAACAAGCAAAACTGTCACTATTTGTATATGACATAATATTATACGTGGGCTTCCTTGGTAGTTCAGCTGATGAAGAATCCACCTGCAATATAGGGGACGCTGGTTCAATTCCTGGGTTGGGAAGCTCTGCTGGAGAAGAGATAGACTACACACTCCAGTATTCTTGGGCTTCTCTGCTGGCTCAGTTGGTAAAGAACCCACCTGCAGTATGGGAGACCTTGGTTCAATCCCTCAGCTGGGAAGATCCCCTGGAGAAGGGAACCCACTCCTGTATTCTGGCTTGAAGAATTCTATGGACTATATAGTCCATGGAGTAGCAAAGAGTCAGGCATGACTGAGCTACTTTCACTTTTCACTATATGGGGAAAATGCTGATAATGCCACTAAAAAATTGCTAGATCTAATAAACAATTTCAGTAAAGTTGCAGAATATGAAATCAATATGCAAAAATGTGTTGCATTTCTGTGTACTTATAATAAGCTAGCAGAAATTAAAAAAATCTGAATTACAACTGAATCCAAAAGAACACAAAACAGGACTGTAATTAACCAAAGAAATGAAAAACCTGTACACTGAAAATTATGACATTAATGAAATATATTTAAGAAGACACAAATAAGTGGGAAGATATTCCATGCTCATGGATTGGAAGAAATAATATTTATAAAACATCCATACTGCCTAAAGAAATCTACAGATTCAATAAGATCATTATTAAGACACCAAAGGAATTTTTCCCAGAAACAGAAAAAGCAATCTTAAAATTTATAACCACAAAGACTCCAAACAGCTAAAGTAATCTTCAGGAAGAACAATTTTAGAGACATTTCACTCCCTGATTTGAAACTATACTACAAAGCTATAGTAACCAAGATAATACAGCATTGATATAAAAACAGACATATAACTCAATCACACAGAAGAGAGAGCTCAGTAATAAACCATTGGCTTTACTGCCAATTAATTCAACAGAAGAACCAAGAATATGTGATGGATAAAATGCATTCCCTTCAATAAATTGTGTCAGAAAATTGGACAGTCACATGCAAAAGAATTAATTTAGATCACTACCTCCCTCCATAATGAAAAATGAACTCAAAATGGATTAAAGACTTGAATGTGAGACTTGAAACCATAAAAATACCTAGAAGAAAACATAGGTAATTACCCCTCCTTGACATAGGTCTTTGCAATAATTTTTTTAATCTGACACCAAGAGCAAAAGTAAAAATATGGATCTGTATCAACCTAAAAAGCCTGGACAACAGAAGAAGTCAGAAACAAAGTGAAAATTATATACCAAATGGGAAAAATGCCCATAAATCATAAATCTGATAAGGGGTTATCAGATATATAAAATAATATATCTGATATCAAAAATATAAAATTACTCATACAACTCAATACCAAAAGAGATGATTTTTTTAAAAAATGGTCATAAAATCTAAATAGACATTTTTCTGAAGAATACTTATTGATGGTCAATAGGTACATGGAAAAGTGCTCTTTATCATTAAGCATCAGAGAGATTCAAGCAAAAGCACAATGAGATACAAGTGTATATCTGTTAGAATGGTTATTGTAAAAAAAAAGCCATATATATGTTTATATGTATATTTATATGTGTAAACAAATGGTATATATACATGTGCTGGGCTGTACTTAGTCATTCAGCTCACTCAGGTCAGACTTTTTGCGACCCCATGAATTGTAGCCTGCCAGGCTCCTCTCTCTATGGGGATTCTCTAGGCAAGAATACTGTAGTGGGTTGTCATGCCTTCCTCCAGGGGATCTTCCCAACCCAGGGATTGAACCTAGGTTTTCTGTATTGCAGGCAGATTATTTATCATCTAAGACACGAAGGAAGCCCTAGAATACTGAAGTGGGTAGTTAATCTCTTCTCTAGGGGATTTTCCCAATCCAGGAATTGAACTGGGGTCTCCTACATTACAGGTTCATTGTTTTCACCAGCTGAGCCACCAGGGAAGCTCAAATATGTTTAAATATATATGTATGTCTGTATAAATATACAATGGAGAAGGCGATGGCACCCTACTCCAGTACTCTTGCCTGGAAAATCCCTTGGATGGAGGAGCCTGTAGGCTGCAGACAACGGGGTCGCAGAGAGTCGGACATGACTGAATGACTTCCCTTTCACTTTTCACTTTCATGCACTGGAGAAGGAAATGGCAGCCCTCCCCAATGTTCTTGTCTGGAGAATCCCAGGGACAGGGGAACCTGGTGGGCTGCCGTCACACAGAGTTGGACATGAAGCGGCTTAGCAGCAGCAGCAGCAACAGCAGCAACAGCAGCATAAACATACAAAGAACAGATTGGTGGTTTCTAGTGGCTGGGGTAAGTGTGGAAGAAATGGGTATACTTGCTTTGTGTTTCTTTTTAAATATAATTTTTAAATTTAAATTTAATTTTTAAAAACTTTTCCAAGAAAAATTAATAGTGAAAATATCTTAAGAGGAATCTTACAAATCCATTGGCTTTTTTTTTCTATTGCTACCCTAACCTTTGATGCAAATAATACTCAAATTAAATTAATTCAAATCAAATTAAAAAGTAATTCTTATCCTTTTATATTTGTGTCCTTTCTTTTAAAAATAAAGTTTCAAGACTCAGCAACCAATGCTTCATGGTCCAGCAGCACCTTTGGGGTCGGTTCAAGGCACAGTGAGGGCATGGCCCTGTGGTCATATGTGTCTGTCATCATTTCCAAAGGCTCTATGGTAGGCATGTTAGATTGGGGAAACATCAGAAATAGCTAATGACTTAACTTAGAATCTCAGGTCGGAAACTTAGCAATATATCTGGAAAAAGGTAATAAGGGAAGTCATTATGTATAAGGCACAAAGCAGGACTATAAACATTGACAAAGAAACATTTCAGTCAAGACATACCCCATTTTGTTTAACAGAGGAATGTGTCAGATCTTGTCCCTGGGAGCATCCTCTGGACCCAAGCATCCAGTGTCATCTTTGTGATTCTGGATTTTAATATGAGTTAGAGGCCTCTCTCCCATACTTCATCTCATGCCTCAGTATTAGATTTCTGCTTTATAACCTCTGTTTTGACTTAGCTGAGATATCTGTTTCAATTTAGTATGAATAGATTAAAAGGTAACAAAACAAGTTGATAGATAATGGAGGATACTGCATGAGTATTTCAGTTTACTAGAGTTCAGTTCAGTTCAGTCCCTCAGTCGTGTCTGACTCTTTGCGACGCCATGAATGGCAGCATGCCAGGCCTCCTTGTCCATCACCAACTCTAAGAATTCACTCAGACTCACGTCCATCGTGCCAGTGATGCCATCCAGCCATCTCATCCTCTGTCTTCCCCTTCTCCTTCTGCCCCCAAACCCTCCCAGTATCAGAGCCTTCTCCAATGAGTCAACTCTTCGTATGAGGTGGCCAAAGTACTGGAGTTTCAGCTTTAGCATCATTTCTTCCAAAAAATCCCAGGGTTGATCTCCTTCAGAATGGACTGGTTGGATCTCCTTGCAGTCCAAGACACTCTCAAGAGTCTTCTCCAACACCACAGTTCAAAAGCGCCAATTCTTTGACGCTCAGCCTTTTTCACAGTCCAACTCTCACATCCATACATGACTACTGGAAAAACCATAGCCTTGACTAGATGGATCTTAGTTAGCAAAGTAATGTCTCTGCTTTTGAATATGCTACCTAGGTTGCTGTGAAAAGAAGAGAAGTGAAAAGCAAAAGAGAAAGGAGAGATATAAGCATCTGAATGCAGAGTTCCAAAGAATAGCAAGAAGAGATAAGAAAGCCTTCTTCAGCGATCAGTGCAAAGAAATAGAGGAAAATAACAGAATGGGAAAGACTACAGATCTCTTCAAGAAAATTAGAGATACCAAGGGAATATTTCATGCAAAAATGGGCTTGATAAAGGACAGAAATGGTATGGAACTAACAGAAGAAGAAGATATTAAGAAGAGGTGGAAAGAATACATGGAAGAACTGTACAAAAAAGATCTTCACGACTCAAATAATCACCATAGTGTGATCACTCATCTAGAGCCAGACATCCTGGAATGTGAAGTCAAGTGGGCCTTAGAAAGCATCACTACGAACAAAGTAGTGGAGGTGATAGAATTCCGGTGGAGCTGTTTCAAATCCTGAAAGATGATGCTGTGAAAGTGCCACACTCAGTATGCCAGCATAATATGGTACAGAATTAAAAACAACAACAAAAAACACTCTTAGAGACTGTGTACAGCTCAAACTGAAAGTCAGCACAAACACACCAGAATAAAAAGAGGACAGACCATAGGTGTAGGGAACCCACCTATTAATATTGAAGTATCTTACAGAGAGACTGAAAAGCGTCAGAATGTTCCCAATGGAGTAGTCACTAGCAGGAGCCATTTATTTCAACTTAGGCTACTTTGTTAACACCAGGGTTAGCCAGTGCAATATTGGAATTCTCCATCTATCCTTCTAGTACTAGAGGGCATTCCTGGCTTGGGTGAGAGTCTCTGAAACTCAGCTGGCCTTACAGCCAGCTAATGATATCCATACCCACCATTTCCTCACAGCAGCAGCCACAGTTATGCCTGGCCAGGGTGGACGGGTGACTTTGCCCTTCTGAGCTACACAAGATACCTCCTGAACAGTGTCACTCCTTCAAGACTGATACTCCTAATACATAGAAACAAATAAAGGGAATTAAGCAAAATGAGGATTCAGAGGAACAAGTTCCAATTAAAAGAGCTTACTGAGGTGCTACTAAGTCACTTCAGTCATGTCTGACTCTGTGTGACCCCATAGATGGCAGTCCACCAGGCTTCCCTGTCCCTGGGATTCTCCAAGCAAGAACACTGGAGTGGGTTGCCATTTCCTTCTCCAGTGCATGAAAGTGATAAGTGAAAGGGAAGTCGTTCAGTTGTGTCTGACTCTTCTTGACCCCATGGACTGCAGCTGACCAGGCTCCTCCATCCATGGAATTTTCCAGGCAAGAGTACTGGAGTGGATCGCTATTTCCTTCTCCAGGGGATCTTCCCAACCCAAGGATCAAACCCGGGTCTCCCTCACTACAGGCAGATGCTTTACCATCTGAGCCACCAAGGAAGCCCATTATTGAGGTGAGGATTGCTAAATGAGCAGAGAAAAGCACTTCATGTGATATGGAGTTCAAAGTAATGGTCATAAAGATGCTAATCAAACTTGGAAGAAGAATGGATGAATACAACAAAAACTCTAACAAAGAGGCAGAAAATATAAGAAACTACCAAACAAAAGTTAAAGCTGAATGAAAAATAAACTCAAGGGGTTCAACATCAGAGTGAATGAGGTAGAAGAATGAATCAGTGATCTGGAAGAGAAAAAAAAAAAAAAAGAACCTCACCCATATAGAGAAGCAATATGGAAAATGAATTTAAAGAAGGAAGATAACTAAGTGACCTTTGAGACAACATAAAGTAAAATAGCATTTGTATGATAGAAGTCCCAAAAGGAGAAGAAATAAATGGTCAGAAAGGTTGTTTGAAGAAATAGTAGCTTAAAAGTTTTGCAATCTGGGGAAGGAAACAGATACTCAGACCCAGGAAGCTTGAGAGCTCCGAATGAAATGAATCCCAAATGACACACACTCAGACACATTGTAATTGAAATGGTAGAAGTTAAGGATAAAGAGAATCCTAAAAGCTTCCAGAGAAAAATAACTAGTTCTGTGCAAGGGAAACCCCATAAACCAAACAGCAGGTTTTTTAGTGCTAACTTTACTGGCCTTAGGGAATGATGTGACAAATTACTGAAAGGAAAAACTTCCAAACCAAGGATCCTCTATCTGATAAGGCTATCATTCAGAATTGAAGGAGAGATCAGAGTTTTCCAGGTAAGGAAAAGCTAAAGGAGTTCAACACCAGGAAAATATTTTTACAAGAAAAATTAAAAGAAGACTTTTTTAATCTGAAAAGGAACTAATTTCACTTAAAAAAATATGTAAGTAAAAATTTCACTGGAAAAAGGGTAAATGTATAATAAAAGTAGTGAATCAATTACTCATGAAGAAAGAATGATAGTTAAAACACAAAAGGAATAAAAATAATAGAAATCATAATAATTAGTAAACTGAAAGTGAAGTCGCTCAGTCATGTCTGACTCTTTGAGACTCCAGGGACTGTCGCCTACCAGGCTCCTCAGGGGACAGTCCATGGAGTTTTCCAGGCTAGAGTACTGGAGTGGGTTTCCATTTCCTTCTCCAGGGGATCTTCCTGACCCAGTGATCGAAGCTGGGTTTCCCTCACTGCAGACAGACACTTTACCATCTGAGCCACAGGGAAGCCCAGAACAATTAGTAAGGGGATGCATGAAATAAAAAGATGTAAAATGTGTCATCAAAGTATAAAACAAGGGAAGAGCGATGAAAATATTTATCTTTGGAATGTGTGTGAATTTCAGTTAAGTTTAGTTGCTCAGTCGTGTCCAGCTCTTTGCTACCCCTTGGACTGCAGCACCCTAGACTTCACTGTGATAGAATTTCAGTTGTTATCACTTAAAGAATGCTGCTTATTACAAATGATGCAATATATTCAGTTCAGTTCAGTTCAGTTTAGTAACTCAGTTGTGTCCCTCTCTTTGCCACCCCATAGACTGCAGCATGCCAGTCTTTCCTGTTCATCACCAACTCCCAGAGCTTGCTCAAACTTACGTTCATCGAGTCAATAATGCCACCCAACCTTCTCATTTTCTGCAGTCTCCTTCCTCTCCTGAATTCTATCTTTCCCAGCATCAGGGCCTTTTCCAATGAGTCAGTAGGTCTTTGCAACAGGTGACCAAAGTATAGGAGCTTCAGCTTCAACATCAAAACTTTCAATAAATATTCAGGACTGATTTCCTTTAGGATTGACTGGCTTGATCTCCTTGCAATCCAAGGGACTCTCAAGAGTCTTCTCCAACACCACAATTCAAAAGCATCAGTTATTCAGTGTTCAGCTTTTTTAATGGTCCAACTCTCACATCCATACAAGACTGCTACAAAAATCATACCTTTGACCAGACAGACGTTTGTTGAAAAAGTAATGTCTCTGCTTTTGATATGCTCTCTACTTTGGTCATAGCTTTTCTTCCAAGGAACTAGAGTCTTTTAATTTCATAACTGCAGTCACCATCTGCAGTTATATGGAGGCCCAAGAAAATTAAGTCACTCACTGTTTCCAATGTTTGTTTCATCATCTATTTGCCATGAAGTGATGGGCCCAGATGCCATGGTTTTTGTTTTTTGAATGTTGAGTTTTACATCAGCTTTTTCACTCTCCTCTTTCGCTTTCATCAAGAGATTCTTTATTTTTCTTTACTTTCTGCCATAAGGGTGGTGTCTTCCTCATACATGAGGTAATTGATATTTCTTCTGACAATCTTGATTCCAGCTTGTGCTTCATCCAGCCTGGCATTTAACATGATGTACTCTGCATATAAGTTAAATAAGCAAGATGACAAAATACAGCCTTGGCATACTCCTTTCCCGATTTGGAACCAGTCTGTTGTTCCATGTCCAGTTCTAACTGTTGCTTCTTGATCTGCATACAGATTTCTCAGGAGGCAGATGAGATGGTCTGATATTCCTGTCTCTTTAAGAATTTTCCAGTTTGCTGTCATCCACACAGTCAAACGCTTTGGTATAGTCAATAAAGCAGAAGTACGTGTTTTTCTGAATTTTCTTGCTTTTTCTATGATTCATTAGATGTCAGCGATTTGACCTCTGGTTTCTCTTTCTTTTCTAAATCCAGGCTGAACATCTGGAAGTTCATGGTTCATGTACTGTTGAAGCCTGGCTTGAAGAATTTTGATCATTATTTTGCTAGGGTGTGAAATGAGTACAATTCTGCCGTAGTCTGAACATTATTTGGCATTGCCTTTCTTTGGGATTGGAATGAAAAATTACCTTATCCTGTCCCATGTCCACTGCTGAGTTTTCCAAATTTTGCTGGCATATTGAGTTCAGCACTTTAACAGCATCATTTTTTAGGATTTTAAATAGCTCAACTGCAATTCCTTCACCTCCACTAGCCTTATTCATAGTGATGCTTTATAAGGGCCACTTGATTTCACATTCCAGGATGTCTGGCTCTAAGTGAGTGATCACACCATGGTGATTTTCTGGGTCATTAAGATCATTTTTGTATAATATATTTGTGTATTCTTAGCACCTTTTCTTAATGTCTTCTGCTTCTGTTAGGCCCATACCCGTTCTGTCCTTTATTGAGCTCATTTTTGCATACAATGCTCCCTTGGTATCTCTAATTTTCTTGAAGAGATCTCTAGTCTTTCCCATTCTATTGTTTTCCTCTATTTCTTTGCACTAATCATTGAGAAAGGCTTTCTTCTCGCTCTTTCCTATTGTTTGGAATGCTGCATTCAAATGAGTATATCATTCCCTTTCTCCTTTGCCTTTTGCTTCTCTTCTTTTCACAGCTATTTGTAAGGCCTCCTTAGTCAATCATTTTGCTTTTATACATTTATTTTTCTTGGAGATGCTCTTTGTCACCACCTTCTGTACAATGTCATGAACCCCCATCCCTAGTTCTTCAGGTAGTTTATCAGATCTAATATCTTGAATCTATTTGCCATTTCCACTGTACAATCATAAGAGATTTGTTTTAGGTCTTACCTGAATGGTCTAGTGGTTTTCTCTGCTTTCTCTAATTTAAGTCTGAATTTAGCAATAAGAAGTCCATTATCTCAGCCACAGTCAGGTCCC
>SJYC01099992.1:0-14239 GCA_006408675.1 Madoqua kirkii
TCAACTATTTCTTTTTATCTTTTGGAATCATTTTACATTAAATTTTCACTAAGATATGAGTTATGATTAGAATTTAATATATTTTCAAATAGTTAATCACTGACTGTATTATTTTGAATAGTGTAAACACAAAAGATAATATTCTCCTTCAGGTACTGGGGAGAAGTCTAGAATTGGTGGCTTGACAATATCTGTAGAAAGCTAGGATTTTCTTTCTCCTCCACTCCTGCTTTTCATTCTCTAAGCTAATTCTTGATCAAAATAACTATTGTACAGTCTTAACATGCCACACAAACTGAAAGGAAGAAATTGGAATGAGAGGAATAAGCCTTTCTGAAAATTCTGACCTCAGTTTTAATCTTATTTTTAAAAACCAATCATTTAAATAGATTGGAATGCATTAAATTCATTAATTAAACCCTCCTTTCCTTTTTTTTTTTGCATAACAAACTACTTTAAAATTAAATGACTTAAAAGAGAAAAACATATTCACTTATGATTCAGGAGGTCAGTATTTCAGCCTCAACTCAATTAATTAGCCATTCTTTTCCATGACATTTGTTTTGTTGCATTCTGCTGCTCAGTGCATGGAAGCTAAAGTTCTAGGAGTCTTTGTTCACAAGTCAATAGGGCATGTGCATCTGTGCTTTCACAAGGCCATTCTCTCTTCACCTTGGTCTTGGGTTTCCTTGAAAGTAAAAGTCACTCGGTCATGTCCCACTCTTTGCTATCCCATAGACTGTGTAGCCTGGCCAGTTCCTCCATGCATGGAGGAGTACTCAGTACTCAGGACTCAGGACAATAGTACTGGAGTGAGTTGCCATATTTTTCTCCAGAGGATCTTTCCTATCCAAGGATCAAACCCGGGTCTCCTGCACTGCAGGCAGATTCTTTCCCAACTAAGCCCCTACAGCTCAGTAATCACTGAGCATTTCGACTTCTTACATGTCACGCAGCTCGCATTTTTATTTCATCACATCTTTCAAAAAATTTTATAACTTCCCATTTACAGATGTATTCTTATATACTTACAGTTCTACAGGATTTTTCCTCTTACAGCTGGTACATTTTTATGGGCAAGCTGATAAGGATATTTACTTATACTGCTGATACAGTGAATGCGATCTTTCATTTTATTTTCCAAATGGTTATTGATGGAATTAGAAGTACCCCTGCTTGCGTATTCCTCTTGAATCCAAAATATTTCTCAATTATAGTGCTTTTTAATTGAGATCTTTATATTTTCTAGATATGCAATTATATCATTTGCAAATTATAATTGACTTTTTCTATTCTTGTATATTATTGACTTTATTAGTACTACTATGGTTCAGTTCAGTTCAGTTCAGTCGCTTAGTCGTGTCTGATTCTTTGCGGTTAGTTAATTTCAATACAAACAGATTACTTGAAGTCATGAATGATTTAATTTCATGCAGCACTTTTATTGGGAATCATTTATGCCACTATGCAAAGCTATGTATACATATTTATATATATCTTCTGTACTTACTGTATCCTTTTAAGTATTTTATAATTTGAAACTATGAAACTAAGGAGAAACTCCTGAGTAAAATGAAATGTTTGCTTAAGAAAGTCCTCTTTATTTTCTTAGGATAGGATAGACTTTTGTTTTGCCAATCATAGTAAATTCTATACATAAACTATTTTTTATATTGCTATAAACTATTTTGTTCAGATTCATGGAAAGATATTTTAGTTTCTAATGCAGCATACCCCAGGACAAAGTCAGCAGGTACATGGGATCACTAAGAACTTGAAACATGATCAGTTTGAGTTGCAATGAAGTACATCAAATATAAACTCTATTATAGGCAACACAGAAAAGCAAAAGATGTTAATAATATTTATAGTAATCAACATCAATTTTTGATATATTGATTTAATAAGTATATTTTAAATTGTTTTATAGGTTCCTTTTTATATTTTTCATGTAGGTACTAGGAAATCTAAAATTACACATGTGCATGGAATTAGAATTTAATTCAATAGCACAGTTCTAGAGGGCTTTTTTTTTTTAACTAAGATGATATTCATGCAGTGTAAAATTAAACATCTTAAAGCACACATTTCAATGGATTTAGTTCATTCACAGTGCTGTGCAACCAACATGTCTCTGTTCCAAAAATTTTTATTTTCTCAGAATACCCTGTATCTTATACATCTTTCCCTCATCCCCTGGCAACCACTAATCTGCTTTCTGTGTCTATAAATTTAGGTGTTTCATGTAAAAAGAGTCTTTCAATATGTGACCTTTTTGCAAACCTTTTGCAAACCTTTTTGACCTTTTGACAATTCCAATTGTCACTTAAATTCAAGATTCACCCAACTTATAAAATGTATCAGAATGTCATTTATTTTTAAGGTTGAAAAATATTCTAATGTGTGGATCTGCAATTCCTTTATCCATTTGTATGTATTCTTTGAGGAATTGTGTATTCAAATGCTTTGCCCATTTTAACAAATTTTTTTTTTTTTGTCTTTCTGTTGTTGAGACATAAGAGTTATTCAGGTATTCTCATGCAAAACTAGTATTTAGATCCATCATTTGAAAATTTTTCTCCCTTTCTGTAGGTTACCTTTTCACTTTGTTAATAATGTTGTTTGCAGAATAATAGTTTTTAAAGATCTATTATCTACTTTTGTTGTTTTGTTTTTCTCATGTTGTGTGTGTTTGTGTCAAATGAATGAACGCACTGTGAAATTTAATTTCTTGAGGATTAACCTCTATGTTTTCTTCTAATTGTTGTATAGCCCTAAGTCTTTGTTTAGACCATTGACCCATTTTGAGTCAATTTTATGTCTGGAATGAGTTTGGGGGTCCAACTTTATCTTTTACATGTAACTATCCTTCTCAGCACCATTTGCTGACATGATTCTTTTCCTGATTGGATGATCTTTGAACACTTGACAAAAATAAATTGGCTAGAGGTCTGGATTTATTTGGGGAATTTTAATTTTACTGCGTTGAATCATATGTCTATTCTTATTCCAATAACACACTGTTTTGATTGGTTAAGCTTTGGAAACTGAGAACTGACTTTTTATTTCCTAAAGATTCACACTGTTTTCCTTTTTCACCATTGTTTTCGCTATGGGGGAACTTTGACGGTTCTATTTCTGAAAAGTACAAAAATGGGCACTGAAATTTTGATAGGAATTGCACTGAATTTTCAGAAGAGTTGGGTATCATTTACATGTTAACAGTATTTAAGTCTTTCAATTCAAATAAGTGATGTCTTTCCATTTACTAAATTTTTTTTAAATTCTTTTGAAAATATGTTATAGTTTTCAGTACACAAGTCTTTAAGATAGTGGTTAAAACTGTTTCTTAGATATTTTACTATTTTAAATGAAATCATAAAAGAATATTTTCTTAATTTACTGCTTGGATTGTTCACTGATGGTAGACAGAAATACAGTTTCTGTTTCTAGTTTCTTGGTGTTGAGTTTTTATCATGCAATTTTGCTGAATTTGTTCATTAGGTCTAGTAATTTTTTTATGATTCCTTGAAACTTTTTATAGATAAGATCATAGTATCTACAAATACCAGTGGTAAAAACGAACATGTTTTCTTATTTCTGAACTTGGGAGGAAAGCTTTCAATTTTCACCATTGAATATGATTTTGTTTTTGTGATTTTTGTAAATGCTCTTTATTATGTAAAGGAAATTCCATCAATTCCTAATTTGGTGAGTGCTTTTTAATCATGAAAGAATATTGAGCTTTGTTAAAAGTTTTGTCCACATTTGTTGAGATGTGGAGGTTGTTTTTAATTTACTTTCATTTTATTAATGTGGGCTATTACATTGATTGATTTTCTTATGCTGAATCAGCTGTTTGGGACTGAATTATGTCTCTTCTAAGTTTATATCTAGAAGACTTAACCACCACTATCTCAGAACGGGACTGTATTTGAAGACAGAGCCTTTAAAGAGGTAATTTAATTAAAAAGAGACCTTTAGTTCAGTTCAGTTCAGTTCAGTTCAGTCCCTCAGTTGTGTCCAACTTGCTGCAACGTCATGGACTGCCACATGCCAGGCTTCTCTGTCCATCACACACTCCTGGAGCTTGCTCAAACCCATGTTGCTGGAGTCAGTGAAGCCATCCAACCATCTCATCCTCTGTCATCCCCCTTTTCCAAGGCAAACCACTCAATATCATGGTAATCCAAGTCTATGCCCTGACCAGTAATGCTGAAAAAGCTGAAGTTGAATAGTTCTATGTAGACCTACAAGACCTTCTGGAACTAACACCCAAAGAAGATGTCCTTTTCTCTATAGGGGACTGGAAGGCAAAGTAGGAAGTCAAGAGATATGTGGAAAGAGAAAATTTGGCCTTGAAATAGACAATGAAGCAGGGAAAAGGCTAATAGTTTGCCAAGAGAACACCCTGGACATAGCAAAAGCCCTCTCCCAACAACACAAGAGAAGACTCTACACATGGACATCATCATGTGCTGCTGCTGCTGCTAAGTCACTTCAGTCATGTCCGAATCTGTGCGACCACATAGACGGCAGCCCACCAGGCTTCCCTGTACCTGGGATTCTCCAAGCAAGAACACTGGAGTGGGTTGCCATTTCCTTCTCCAATGCATGAAAGTGAAAAGTGAAGTCACTCAGTCGTATCCGACTCTTTGCGATTCCATGGACTGCAGCCTACCAGGCTCCCCCGCCCATGGGATTTTCCAGGCAAGAGTACTGGAGTGGGGTACCATTGTCTTCTCCACATCATCATGTGGCCAACAACAAAATCAGATTGATTATATCCTTTGCAGCTAAAAGTGGAGAAGCTCTATACAGTCAGCAAAAACAAGACTGGGAGCTGACTGTGACTCAGATCACAAACTCCTTATTGCCAAATTCAGACCGAAACCGAAGAAAGTAGGGAAAACTACTAGACCATTCAGGTATGACCTAAATCAAATCCCTCACAATTATACAGTGGAAGTGACAATTAGATTCAAGGGATTAGATCTGATACAGAGAGTGTCTGAGGAACTATGGATGGAGGTTCATGACATGATACAGAAGGCAGTGATCAAGACCATCTCCCCAAAAATGAAATGCATAAAGGCAAAATTGTTGTCTGAGGAGGCATTAGAAATAGCTGTGAAAAGAAGAGAAGCCAGAAGCAAAGAACAGGTAAGATATACTCATTTGAATGGACAGTTCCAAAGGATAGAAAACAGAGATAAGAAAGCCTTTCTCAGTGATCAGTGCAAAGAAATAGAAGAAAACAATAGAATGGGAAAACCTAGAGATCTCTTCAAGAAAATTAGAGATACCAAGGGAATATTTTATGCAAAGATGAGCACAATAAAGGACAGAAATGGTATGGACCTAACAGAAGCAGAAGATTTTAAGAAGAGGTGGCAAGAATATACAGAAGAACTATACAAAAAAGATCTTCATGACCTAGATAATGATGATAGTGTGATCATTCATCTAGAATAAGACACTGTGGACTGTGAAGTCTAATGGGCCTTAGGAAGTATCACTGTGAACAAATGTAGTGGATGTGATGAAATTCCAGCTGAGCTATTTAAATCTTAAAAGATGGTGCTATGAAAGTGCTGCACTCAATATGCCAGAAAATTTGGAAAATTCAGCAGCGGCTGCAGGACTAGAGAACATCAATCTTCATTCCAATCCCAAAGAAAGGCAGTGCCAAAGAATGTTCAAACAACTGCACACATCTCACATGCTAGCAAAATAATGCTTAATTTTCTCCAAATCAGGCTTCAACAGACGTGAACCATGAACTTCCCGATGTTCAAGCTGGATTTAGAAAAGTCAGAGGAACCAGACATCAAATTGCCAACATCAGTTGGATCATCAAAAAAGCAAGAGAGTTCCAGAAAAACATCTACTTCTGCTTTATTGATTATGCCAAAGCCTTTACTGTGTGTATAAAAACAAATGTTGAAAAATTCTTCAAGAATTGGGAAAACCAGACTACCTGAACTGGCTCCTGAGAAATCTGAATGGAGGTCAAGAAGCAACAATTAGAAGTGGACATGAAACAACAGACTGGCTCCAAATTGGGAAAAGAGTTTGCCAAGGATGTATTTTGTCACCATGCTTATTTAACTTATATTCAGAGTACATCATGAGAAACGCTGGGCTAGAAGAAGCACAAGCTGGAATCAAGACTGCCGGGAGAAATATCAATAATCTCAGATCTGCAGATGACACCACCCTTATGGCAGAAAGTGAAGAACTAAAGAGCTTAATGATTATAGAGAAAGAGGAGCATGAAAAAGTTGGCTTAAAATACAACATTCAGAAAACTAAGATCATGACAACTGGTCCCATTACTTCATGGCAAATAGATGGGGAAACAATGGAATCAGTGACAGATGTTAATTTTTTGGACTCCAAAATCACTACAGATTTTGACTGCAGCCATTAAGAGACACTTGCTTCTTGAAAGAAAAGTTATGACCAACCTGACAGCATATTAAAAAGCAGAGACATTACTTTGCCAACAAAGATCCATCTAGTCAATGCTATGGTTTTTCCAGTAGTCATGTTGGAGAATATGAGCTAGATTCTGTAGAAAGCTGAGCGCTGAAGAATTGATGCTTTTGAACTGTGGTGTTGGAGAAGACTCTTGAGAGTTCCTTGGACAGCTAAGAGATCCAACCAGTCCATTCTAGAGGAAATCAGTACTGAATATTCATTGGAAGGACTGATGGTGAAGCTGAAACTCCAATAGTTTAGCCACCTGATGCAAATAACGGACTCATTTGAAAAGATCCTGATGCTGGGAAAGTTTGAAGATGGGAGGAGAAAGGGACGACAGAGGATGAGATGGTTGGATGGCATCACTGACTCAATGGACATGAGTTTGAGTAACTCCCAGAGTTGGTGATGGACAAAGAAGTCTGCTGTGCTGCAGTTCATTGGCCCACAAAGGATCGGACATGACTGAGTGACTGAAGTGAAGAGAACTGAATGAATCTAATATCTGGGCTTCCTCAGAGATGTTTTCTGACATTTTAATTTTTTCCTATGTGAAATTGATATCTTCTGGTTTGTTTTGATACTTTTTCTTTTTTGCTGAGTATTGAACATCTTTAATATTATAATAGGTTGTCTCTGGAAATCAAATTATCTTTCCTTCCTAGAAATTACTGATGCAAGGTTTTCATTGCTTAGTGACTTTTGTAGGCTTTTTTACTTTTATGTTTGCAAATACTTCATTCCTTGTCATGCATAATCACTGATATCTTTGTTTTGTTATCTCTACAGTCATCTAGTGACTTTACACTGATTTCCTTAAATTCTTGGGCCTAATATAGAAGTAAGCAAAAACAATGGTTTTTAAATTATTTTTACAAATGCTACCAAGGAATCCATTTGAGCCAACCTCTGCACCAGTCACCCAGCAAACCAATAGGCAAATCAACATGAAACTCTGATCTCTATAGGATAAAGTCCATACTGTCCAACCAGGCCGCAGCAAGCCACACCTTGAATGTGTGTGCAACTATTCACACAGTTGGCTTCTGTGAAGTTGTTGAATAGAAATTCCTCAAAATTTACCAACCATTTATTTCTCAATCACTCTCCTGGGTACTACAATTGTTCTACTAGAATCAAGAGTCTGGATAGTTGATTTTGACAATTCTTATTGAGCAATTAGCCCTGATTTCAATGAAGAGACTGTTTCTTAGAGCTTCCTACTCGACCATCTTCTATGACATTCTGAAAGGAAATTGGGAACCAGTGCTATAATAAGCATTTGGAGGAGAGCAAGGAGTAGGAGAGAGTGAACTGAGCAGTAGAAGTAATTTGATGCAGCAATCAAAGCTCCAAAGAGCAAGAAAGAAACAGAAAATGTGAGGAGCAGCAAAACAAATAGGAAACTTAATTTATGACATAATAAAGAGAAAGATTTATTTTTAATATGTATGTTTCAGTTACATATTCAGTTACAAAGTCTATTAACAGTACTGTAATTTGGAGTTTCTCATTTCTTTAAGTTCTGATTCATTGTTTCCTCCAAATAGTGCTAAAATTCTGAACTAATAAACCTTATGGAGGCATATACTTGCTATCTGAAATTGAGACTGAATTAACCTTGTGTTCATTTGGTTTATCTCTTTCTAATGCAATATGAAAGTAACCACATTTTAAAACCACAAAAATATTTAGTCTATAGACTGTGCTTCAAGTTTAATGAGTCTCATCATAGGCATATATGCACATTTAGATGCAGCAGAGCATCAACTAAAAAAAATCAGTTGATTTCAGTCGCTTAGTCATGTCCAACTCTTTCCAACCCATGGAATGCAAAAACGCCAGGCCTCATTGTCCATCACCAACTCCTGCAGTTTAGTCAAATTCATGTCCACTGAGTCAGTGATGCCATCCAACAATCTCATCCTCTGTCGTCCCCTTCTCCTCTTGCCTTCAATCTTTCCCAGCATCAAGGTCTTTTCCAAGGAGTCAGTTCTTCACATCAGGTAGCCAGATTATTGAGGTTCAGCTTCAATATCAGTCCTACAGTGAATAGTCAGGATTTATTTCCTTTACGATGGACTGGTTGGATCTCCTTGCAGTCCAAGGGACTCCACAAGTATTCTCCACATCACAGTCAAAAGCATCAATTCTTCAGCGCTCAGCTTTCTTTATAGTCCAACTCTCACATCCATACATGACTACTTGAAAAACCATAGCTTTGACCGCATGGACCTTTGTTAGCAAAGTAATGTCTCTGCTTTTAAATATGCTGTCTAGGTTGGTCATGACTGTTCTTCCAAGGAGCAAGTGTCTTTTAATTTATGACTGCAGTCACCATCTGCAGTGATTTTGAGCCCCTAAAATAAAGTCTGACACTGTTTCCACTGTTTCTCCATCTATTTGCCATGAAGTGATGGGACTGGATGTCATGATTTTTGTTTTCTGAATATTGAGCTTTAAGCCAACTTTTTCACTTTCCTCTTTCACTTTCATCAAGAAGCTCTTTAGTTCTTCTTCGCTTTCTGCTATAAGGGTGATGTCATCTGCATATCTGAGGTTATTGATATTTCTCCCAGCAATCTTGATTCTAGCTGTGCTTTACCCAGCCCAGCACTTCTCATGATATCCTCTGCATATAAGTTAAATAGGCATGGTGACAATATACAGCCTTGACGTACTCCTTTCCCTATTTGGAACCAGTCTGTTCCATATCCAGTTCTAACTGTTGCTTCCTTACCTGCATACAGACTTCTCAAGTGGCAGGAATCAAGGGACAGGTAGCCCCATCCCTTTAAGAATCTTCCGAGTTTTTTCCTGGAAGAAAGTCTTTGGAGTGTCAATAAAGCAGTAGATATTTTTCTGGAGGTCTCTTGCTTTTTTGATGACTAACAGATATTGGTAATTTTAATTCTGATTCCTTTGCCTTTTCTAAATCCAACTTGAATATCTGGAAGTTCATGGTTCACATATTTCTGAAGCTGGCTTGGAGAATTTTGAGCATTTCTTTGCTAGGGTGTGAAATGAATGCAATTGTGCCTTAGTTTCAGTGTTCTTTGCATTGTCTTTGGGATTAGAATGAAAACTGACTTTTTCCAGTCCTGTGGTCACTGCTAAGTTTTCCAAATTTGCTGGCATATTGAGTGCAGCACTTTCACAGCATCAGCTTGTAAGATTTGAAATAGCTCAACTAGAATTCCATCACATATGCTAGCTTTGATCGTAGTGATGCTTCCTAAGGCCCACTTGACTTCACATTCCAGGATATCTGGCTCTAGGTGAGTGATCACACCATTGTGATTATCTTAGATGTGAAGATCTTTTTTTGTATAGTTCTCCTCTGTATTCTTGCCACCTCTTCTTAATATCTTCCACTTCTGTTAGGTCCATACCATTTCTGTCCTTTATTGAGCCCAGCTTTACATGAAATACTCTCTTGTTATCCCTAATTTTCTTGAAGAGATCTCTAGTCTTTCCCTTTCTATTGTTTTCCTCTGTTTCTTTGCATTGATCACTGAGAATGGCTTTCTTATCTCTCCTTGCTATTCTTTGAAAAGCTGCATTCAGATGGGTATATCTTTCTGTTCCCTTTCTTTTTTTTTTTTCTTTTTGCTTCTCTTCTTTTCACGGTTATTTGTAAGGCTTCCTCAGACAGCTGTTATGCTTTTTTGCATTTCTTTTCGGGGGGACAGTCTTGATTCCTGTCTCCTGTACAATGTCAGGAACCTCTGTCCATAGTTCCTCAGGCACTCTGTCTATTAGATCTAGTCCCTTAAATCTATTTATCATTTCCACTGTATAATCATAAGGGATTTGATTTAGGTCATACCTGAATGGTCTAGTGGTTTTCCCTACTTTCTTCACATCTGAATTTGACAATAAGGAGTTCATGATCTGACCCACAGTCAGCTTCCAGTCTTGTTTTTGCTGACTGTATAGATCTTCTCCATCTTTGGCTGCAAAGGATATAATCAATCTGATTTTGGTGTTGGCTATCTGGTGATGTCCTTGTGTAGAGTCTTCTCTTGTGTTGTTGGAGGAAGGTGTTTGCTATCACCAGTGCATTCTCTTGGCAAAACTCAAACTTTTTCCTCTACAGTCTGTACTCCAAGGCCAAATTTGTCTTTTACTCCAGGTGTTTCTTGATTTCCTACTTTTGCATTCCAATCTCCCCTATAATGAAAAGAATATGTTGTTTGGGTGTTTGTTCTAGAAGGTCTTGTAGGTCTGAAGAGAACCATTAGCTTCAGCTTCTTCAGCGTTAATGGTCAGAGCATAGACTTGGATTACCATGATATTGAATGGTTTGCCTTGGAAATGAATAGAGATCATTCTGTCGTTTTTGAGATTGCATCCAATTACTGCATTTTGGACTCTTTTTGAGTATGATGGCTACTCCATTTCTTCTAAGGGATTCTTGCCCACTGTAGTAGATATAATGGTCATCTGAGTTAAACTCATGCATTTCAGCCTACTTTAGTTTGCTGATTCTTAAAATGTAGACATTCACTCTTGTCATCTCCTGTTTGACCACTTTCAATTTGTCTTGATTCACGGACCTAAAATTCTAGGTTCCTATGCAATATTGCTCTTTATAGCATCAGACCTTGCTTCCATCATCAGTCACATCCAAAACTGGGTGTTATTTTTGCTTTGACTCCATCTCTTCATTCTTTCTGCAATTATTTCTCTACTGTTCTCCAGTAGTATATTGGGCACCTACCGACCTGGGGAGTTCATCTTTCTGTGTCTTAATTTTTTGCCTTTTCATACTGTTCATGGGTTTCTCAAGGCAAGAATACTGAAGCGGTTTGCCATTCCATCTCCAGTGGACCACGTTATGTCAAAACTCTTCACCATGACCCATCCATCTTAGGTGGTCCTGCATTGCATGGTTCAAAATTTTGTTGAGTTAGACAAAGCTATGGTCCATGTAATTAGATTGGTTAGTTTCCTGTAATTGTGATTTTCAGTCTGTCTGCTCTCTGTTGGAGATGGATAAGAGGCTTATGAAAGCTTCCTGGTGGGAGACACTGAAGGGGAAACTGGGTCTTATTCTGATGGGTGAGGCCATGCTCAGTAAATTATTAATCTAATTTTCTGTTAATTGGTGGAGAAAAAATAATATGTACTTTATTGAAATATTGGTAATAAATGATTTTAATTTTCTCTTCATATGGGTGATAAAGTCTCCAAGATACTTAAAGTTCATTGAAATTAATATTTTGCATTTTCTTAAATGTTGTTAAAACTGTCTTTCTCACTTAGAAAAAATATTAGTATGTATTAAAAACTTTCCTCCAAAGTAACTTTCAGAAACAAAACTGAAGCTAATGTTTTTCCTCCAAGAAAACACATAAATGTTTTAGTATCTGATTAAAAGAATTGAAGAGAAACCAGCAAAATAGTATCTACTATGGAACTGGAAAAAGTTTTAGGCAAAACTTGATGTGACTTTTACAAAAAATATCACTATGTTTTCACAATGATCATTCATACTCACAAATGGTAATATTCTAAGGAATTCTACATATTTTCTTTCTTATTCAAAATATAAAGATTTTATTATAAATGCATGTAGTTTAGGGGCAACTCATTGGACATAAATAATGGTTAAGTGACTCATTCAAGCATATTACTCAAACTATGTTTGAATATACTGTGTATGGAATAACCATCTGTTATGAAACAGTTCAAAACTGGTTTTATTTATATTTTGATATTGGTATAAGAATAGTTATAATGGATTGTGATTAGATTGATACTGCATATTCATCACTTGTATATACATATGTTAATACACTTAATTACAATGGTTTAATATTTAAAAGATGTTATGTTGATGGGCTTCCCTGGTGACTCAGATGGTAAGGAATCTGCCTGCAATGTGAGAGACACAAGTTGATCCCTGGGTTGAGAAAATACCCTGGAGAAGGGAATGGCAACCTACTTCAGTATTCTTGCCTGGAGAATTCCATGGACAGAGGAGACTGGCGGGCCAGAGTCCATGTGGTTGTAAAGAGTCATACATGACTTAGTGACTAACACACAGAGACAATAGTATATTCTATAATGTGCTTCATTTAAATATGTTTCCAGGTGAATATATAAATATATTCTGTCATTGATGGTATTTATGGAGTCATGAATAATGGACTATGGTATTCTCCTACTTAAAGCTATTAATGATTTTCATTGATTTCCAAAATGAAATATAAGCTACAGTATGACACTGAAATTAATTCTTTAATGACACCCCAGGTACAAGTGAAACTACATTAAAATTTAAAAATCTTTTCAGAACAAATGAAAGATTAGTGTTCCTGCAGTTAATAGGAAGGGCCAGAGAAAGATTACATGTGATGGATCTTCTTCATGGGGACCTATAAGAAGCTTATTAATGTCCATTTATGTACAAGCAGACATAATTATTCCCCTAAAAGGAGTGCCAACTCCAGGGCATCACTTCAGAGAGAAATTAGGATTTTTTACATTCTGTGCTTTATTTCTTGTGACATTCTACAATGAGAGAATAAAATCAACCATGCTAATTATCAGACTAGATAACAACCATAGATGTGACAAACTTCAAAGTAATAAATAAGCACTTTTCCCCAGACAACTCTGTTTAATGTGGAGACAGTCATCTTCTATTGAGTGATTTCTCCTGTCATATCACTGTGGTCTCTAGAGCAACTCTGTTGCTCTGCCCTCTACTAAAATGATTATTGGCACAGCTAATTGCTCAGTCTACCTTTCTTGATGAAAGAAACCAGTACAAAGTTGAATTCTGCTGCCTCTATTCCTTCCTCAGAAAAAGGGCAACTACACAGTTGGTATGGACTGAATTGCATGCTCACTTCATGTGCTGAAGCCCTAAACCCGAGGACCTCAGAATGTAAGCTTATTTGGAGGTAGGGCTTTTAAAGGTGTAAATGCATTGAACTGGGGCCATTGGGGGGCCCCTGATCCAGTATGACTGCTGCCCTTACACAAAGAGAAGCATCAGTGCTGAACGTACACAGACTGACAATGGAGTGAGGGCGCAGTGAGAGGGAACCATTTGCAAAGAAAACACCCAAGAGAAACCGTACCTCCCAGCACCTTGGACGGATGAGCTTGCATTTCTAGCCTCTGGAACTGTGAAAAGACACATTTCTATTGTTTGGCCTCTAAAGCTATGATACTTGTCACAGTATTCTGAGCTTCACAAGAATTCTGTGTTGCAGCAAGTGAATGGACCTAAATTTGTTTGACTCCAGGTTTGTTCCTGGTGGTCTTTATCTGATGGGTTTTATCATCCGTTTTCTGAGGGTCAAAACCATCTCTCAGCTCAGGTAACACTGCTTGAAGTCAAAAGCCATATTCCATGGCACCTGTGTAGACTTAACTGCCAGTATCTATAAAAAATATTTCTTACATTCAGTAGTTTAAGAATAGAATATGTATTAGCTTATAGTAAGTATAAAGAACTGACAATAAGCAGTTGTGTGGAAGTAGGTGATAATTACTTAATTTTATACACAGAAAATATGCGATCCTTACTATTTTATCATTTATTATATAATAAGTGAAAGTTGTTCAGTCATGTTCAACTCTTTTTGACCCCATGGACTGAAGACTGCCAGGCTCGCCTGTCCATGGAATTCTTCAGGCAAAAATACTGGAGTGGGTTATCATTTCTTTCTCTAATTATATAATAAAGTCATTTAAATTAATTAGCAGAAAAATCTGCATTATTTTAGAATGGTTT
>SJYC01099994.1:0-23762 GCA_006408675.1 Madoqua kirkii
CAGAGATATCTTTATACACTAAGTAAGGAATGCAATTAGATTTGACTAATATATGAGCAGCATCTTGGGGCAATTTGACAGAATTACTGTCATTTTTATGTTCCTCATTAAACTGTTTTATCTCAAAATTAGTATTTCTTATAGTCCCCATCTCTAAATTATGGTACTTATGGTATAAATTATGCAATATGCACCAATAAATAAAAACACATTAAAGCAATGACACTACAATACTCTACCAAGTAATATTTTGAATGAAGATCTGCATCCCTATATGCTTATTTTATTTCCATTGACACAGATATTTATTTGGTATTCAAATTAATTACTAAAATTTTGCTTTAAAAGCAAGGAGTAATAAAATCAAGACTTAGATATTCCTTTGGAAGCCACTAGATTATCCACAAGTTGTATCTGGGAAATACTGATACCAACAATTCATATATAAACCTTCATCTATAATGACATCAAAACAACAACAACAACAATATCAACTGTGAAGCCTCATTGGTTAAAAACTGAGATGCTTAGGTGAGTCAAAAAGTGGAAATCCAAGTCCCACCCCCAGGTTTTTCCCTCACTTCCTATAAACAACCTCTGAGCTTTTCTTGTAGGCATACTCCCAGGGTCTTTCACGTTTTGAAAACTGTAAACACCATCCCATGTAGATGAGCTTATCTTTGAAAAGAAGCTCCTTAATAGAAAATTTCAAGCACTCCCTTTGGTAAAGATTATACAAAAAATACTGACTGAATTTTAAAACAGTTCACAGAGTTAGTCTCAAAGAGCATAATCAGGTATCATTATACTGGTGAACTAAGGGTCAAAGTAATTGAATTTGTAAAGAGGCACAAAGGATATCTGGTGAATTAAATTATAATTAGAGTGTGATAACATCTGATCCATAGTGTGAATGCAAATATAAATGAAAAAATACTTTAAGTAGCCTTTTTCTTTCATTTCTCTGGAATAACATGCCTAACTCTACTACCTTGTCTTAAAGATTATGTGGGTGTCTGGGACTAGTAACCAGAAATGTTAATATTACTTTATTTTTATTCTCTCACTGATGTGAAAGCACAGCTGGGAAATTAAGTGCAAATGCAAACATTTCCTTAGCAAAATTCTTTATACTCTTGTAAAAATCACTGATATCTATTTGTTTTAACGACAAATCCTATCCACCATTTGTCATTATTAATTAGCAACACGGATCTGATTCAGAAAGAATAGTCAGGTCATCTAAGTCTTTTTGGAGTATTCCCTTCCAAGCTCTTTCTGGCTATAAAACTATTGAATTTCAAATAATTTTCTCTCCTATTCTACAGATGAATCTCACTTGATGTTCAGCTCACATTCCATATTTCTCCTTTTAGTTCATTTATTTTAGGTGATTTCCCCTCCTGGTATTTTCAGTTCCTTTAAATATTCTGATGTATGTAAATTGCAATAATGTATTTCCCTATAATGGCACTGTTGATCTATCTATATGCCGAACTAACCCTGTGGCACTTAACCAGCTACTCTCTCCTTCTAGACAATTTCCATTTGAATCATTCTCACAGCTTTTATTCACCTAAATATATTGAATTATATTCTTAGCCAAACTACTTTTAAAATGGCATATCTCATAAAACATGACTGATTAGCTTTTCAGGCCAAATATACTAAACATCACTAGAAGGGGATCATGAAGGCATGTTAATCCTTTTGGGGCACTAGAATGCCACAGAGGTTTCTGGGCCCTGAATAATTGTTGTTAAAGCATGTCTTTATTAAAAAATACTCAGTAAGAGATATATAAGACTTTTTCTAAGGGTAACCCTCACATTTATAGAAGACCAGATACATTGCTTTCTGCTGCTGCTGCTGCTAAGTCGCTTCAGTCGTGTCCGACTCTGTGTGACCCCATAGACAGCAGCCCGCCAGGCTCCCCGTCCCTGGGATTCTCCAGGCAAGAATACTGGAGTGAGTTGCCATTTCCTTCTCCAATGCATAAAAGTGAAAAGTGAAAGTGAAGTCCCTCAGTCACGTCTGACGCTTAGTGACCCCATGGACTGCAGCCCACCAGGCTCCTCTAGGGAATGTCTTATTTTATAAGACTAGACATCTGTAAGTCTAAGTCATCCTAAAGGGCGCCAGAAGGTGCATTTCTGAAATAAGAATGTATCTTTATAATTAATGTGCACAATTAAGGCATATTTTCTCCTGCAGAAATGCTATTTGTAAAGAAATGAGGAAATATAAAGGTTTTTAGCTAGAAGCATATTTGATTAGCAGTTTCTTTCATCTACTAAAATATATGAAGATTACAAAATCAAAAACAAAACTTAGACTGATAAGCAATTTATTGGTAGACTAGATAAATTGTCTACTTACTGCAACACTGATTGAGCTTGACAGGGAAAGAAAAATCAGTGGGCAATTTGTGCTTCTTTATAAATTAAGCAATTAGTTCTAATCCTTCTCTTTGTTCTCTAAATAGGAGATCAGGAATCTGTACCAAACAGAATATTAGGCAGGGTGCAATATTTTTAGGGCATCCTAAATGCTAAAACTTCTCTTTCGTTTGCTCTCTACTCACCTTTCTAAATGCTCAGTTGCTCAGTATGTCAGACTTTTGTGACCCCATAGACTGTAGCCCACTAGGCTCCTCTGTCCATGGAAATATCCCAGCTAGAATACTGGAGTGGTTTGCCATTTCCTCCTCCAGACTATCCTCCTGACCCAGGGATCAAAACTGGGTCTCTTGTATCTCCTGCATTGGCAGCAGGATTCTTTACCACTAGTGCTACCTGGGACTTTATTATCAATGACATTGTTATCATATGACTGGCAAATTCTTCTGGAAATAAATTAGCAATGAAAAATGTTTTTTTTTTTCAACCCATTACCATGTTTCAAGAAGAGCTACATTACACATCACCCTGGATCATCAAGAACTTTGTTTTAGAAGTCTCTGAACTTCTAAAGTTTTAGAGACTTTGAAAAGGTGGCTCCTAGACTCAGTGGTACAAACTAGTACAGCCACAATGGAGAACAGTGTGAAGATTCCTTAAAAAACTCTAAATAGAACTGTCATACAACCCAGCAATCCCACTGCTTGGCATACACACCAAGGAAACCAGAATTGAAAGAGAGACATGTACCCCAGTGTTCATTGCAGCATTGTTTACAATATTTAGGATATGAATGCAACATAGATGTCCATCAGCAGACAAATGGATAAGAAAGCTATGGTACATATACACATTGGAATATTACTTAGCTATTAAAAAGAATGCATTTGAATCAGTTCTAATGAGGTGGATGAAACTGGAGCTTATTATACAGAGTGAAGTAAGTCAGAAAGAAAAACACCAATGGAGTATATTAACACATTACTTTGCCAACTAAGGTCTCTCTAGTCAAGGCCATGGTTTTTCCAGTAGTCATGTATGGATGTGAGAGTTGGATGGTGAAGAAGGCTGAGCACTGAAGAACTGATGCTCTTGAACTGTAGTGTTGGAGAAGACTCTGGAGAGTCCCTTGGACTGCAAGGAGATCCAACCAGTCCATTCTGAAGGAGATCAACCCTGGGATTTCTTTGGAAGGAATGATGCTAAAGCTGAAGCTCCAGTACTTTGGCCACCTCATGCGAAGATTTGATTCATTGGAAAAGACTTTGGTGCTGGGAGGGATTGGGGCAGGAGGAGAAGGGGACGTTCAAGGATGAGATGGCTGGATGGCATCACTGATTCAATGGACGCAAGCCTGAGTGAACTCCTGGAGTTGGTGATGGACAGGGAGACCTGGCGTGCTGCGATTCATGGGGTCGCAAAGAGTTGGACACGACTGAGAGACTGGACTGAACTGAACTGAATTGAATACATATGTATGGAATTTAGAAGGATGGTAGCAACGACCCTATATATGAGAGAGCAAAAGAGATACAGATATAAAGAATAGACTTTTGGAGTCTGGGAGAAGGTGAGGGTGGGATGATGTAAGAGAATAACATTGAAACAAGTATATTACCATATGTGAAATAGATCACTAGTCCAAGTTTGATGCATGAAACAGGGAACACAAAGCTCGTGTACTGGGACAACCTAGAGGGATGAGATGGCGAGGAGGGAAGGAGGTGGGAGAGGGATTCGGGATAGGGGACACATGTACACCTATGACTGATTTATATCAATGTTGGCAAAAACCATCATAATATTGTAAAGTAATTAGCCTCCAATAAAATAAATAAATAAATTAAAAAAAAATGATTCTGCCCGTCAATGCAAGAGACTTGTGTCTGATACCTGGGTTTGGAATATCCCATGGAGAAGGGCACAGCAATTCACTCCAGTATTCTTGCCTGGGAAATTCTATGAACAGAGAAGCCTGGTGGGCTATAGTCCATATGGTTGCAAAAAGCTGGATACAACTGAGCTCCTACATTCAGGTCCCCTGGGAATGGAGCATCGCTGAGTTGGGTTTTACAGTGGATTCCACATAAAAAGTTCTTCCCTACTGCAGTTCCCAAATCCCAAAAATTTTCCATAGAGTGCAATGCCTCTCACCCCAACAGATTTCTGCATATTTTACAGAAGTGTCCTCTGGAAAAGAAGCCCTCTGAATGTTATTTATAAAATGTGCATTTAAAAGACAACTGGTAACAAAGGGAGAGGAATATTAAAGTTACACTGAAAGCTGAAAATCTCTCTGTCATGTCTAACTCTTTGGTAGCTGTTTTCTTCTCCAGGAGATCTTCCCAACCCAGAGATGGGACCCAGTTCTCGTGCATTGCAGGCGGGTTCTTTTTTTTTTTTTTTTAATTTCAGTTGGAGGCTAATTACTTTACAGTATTGTACTGTTTTTTGCCATACATTGATATGAATCAGCCATAGGTTTACATTGTTCCCCATCATGAACCCCCTCCCACCTCCCCCCAACCCCGGCCATCCCATCCCTCTGGGGTACACACCAGTGCACCAGCCCTGAGCACCTTGTCTCATGCACCAAACCTGGACTGGCAATCTATTTCATATATGATAATATACATGCTTCAATGCTATTCTCTCAGATCATCCCACCCTCACCTTTTTCCACAGAGTCCAAAAGACTGTTCTATACGTCTGTGTCTCTTTTGTTGTCTTGCATTATATGGTTATCTTTACCATTTTTCTAAATTCCATATATATGTGTTAGTATACTGTATTGGCTTTTATTTCTGGCTTACATCGCTCTGTATAATAGGCTCTGGTTTCATCCATCTCATTAGAACTGATTCAAATGTATTCTTTTTAAAGGCTGAATAATATTCCATCATGTATATGTACCACAACTTTCTTATCCATTCATCTGCTGACCAGCTGAACCACCAGGGAAACCCAAGAACACTGAGTGGGTAGCCTAACCCTTCTCCAGGGGATCTTCCTGGCCCAGGAATTGAACCAGGGTCTCCTGCATTGCAGGTGGATTCTTCATCAGCTGAGCTACCAAGGAAGCAAAAGTACACTAGATCCTCTGAAATGGAATGGTTTTTAAAAAGTAGAATGATGCCTGGCAAACTCAGATGAGCTTAAAAGTAAAAATATCTATATCTATATCTATCTATCTATCTATATATATATGTATATACTTATTTTCTGAAAGCTGAACTTAAACACTAGCCATTGGCCACTGCACAGGACAATCATCTAGACAGAAGAGTATGTTGAAGAACAAAATAAACCAACACTTGATTTTGAAAATGGTTCTTAATCAGAAGGGAAAAGATATCCAAGGAGAAGAAATGTATATTGGAAAATATATCTACAGAAAAAAAAACAAAACTTCTTAGATGGTCAGTGAAGTTTGAAATAATATTGTCTATGAAGGAGAATAAAAGAATGTGAGAAGAATAAAATATTTTTGAAATGATATAAAGGTGAAATAAAAGTAAAACTGAATTAAACTCAAAGAAAGAGGCTCTTGAAAGACAGGTCATAAAGAAAGCAAAACTGCATTAGCAGAAAGAAAACTACAGATGCATCTTGAACAATCCAGGTTTGAGCATACTAAGTAATGCAAAATCTAATTAGTTATGTTTTTAAGCCGGTTTAAAATTCAGCATTCAGAAAAATAAGATCATGGCATTAGGTCCCATCACTTCATGGCAAATAGACAGGGAAACAATGGAAACAGTGCCAGACTTTATTTTCTTGGGCTCCAAAATCACTGTAGATGGTAACTGCAGCCATGAAATTTAAAGACACTTGTTCCTTGGAAGAAAAGCTATGACAAACATAGAAAGTATATTAAAAAGCAGAGACATAACTTTGCTGACAAAGATCCATCAGGTAAAAGCTATGGTTTTTCCAGGAGTCATGTGTGGATGTGAGAGTTGGACCATAAAGAAAGCTGAGCACTGAAGAACTGATACTTTTGAACTGGGGTGTTGGAAAGCACTGTTGAGTGTCCCTTGGATTGTAAGGAGATTAAACCAGTTCCTTTCCTTAGGAAATCATCCTGAATATTCATTGGAAGGACTGATGCTGAAGACAAAGTTCCAATATTTTTCTTTTGTAATGAAGAGTGGCTATGTGTTTTTATGTAATTTTAAAGATCACTTTCTATTTTCATTTATGACAATACATTAGCTATACTGAACATGTTGCACAATACATCCTGGATTTCTCTGTCTTATTTCACCTAGTACAACACCCTCTACATCCAACCATGGTGCTTCAAATGGTATAATTTTAAAGATCACTTTACATTTTCAGTTATGACAACACATTAGCTATATTGAACATGTTGCACAATACATCTTTGGCTTTCTGTCTCTTATTTCACTTAGCACAACACCCTCTAAGTCCAACCATAGTGCTTCAAACAGTGACATTTCATTCTTGTTATGACTAAGTAGTATTCCATTGTCATTGCAGAAGGAAATGGCAGCCCACTCTTGCATTCTTGCCTGGAGAATCCCATAGACAGAGGAACCTGGTAGGCTACAGTCCATGGGGTCAAAAAGAGTCAGACATTACTGAGCAACTGAGCATTCCATTGTGATATATATAATTTTCTTAATCCACTCACCTGTTGATTTACACTTAGATTGCTTCCACACCTTTAGTTATCATTGTTGTTCAGTCACTCAGTCATGTCTGACTCTTGGCTACCCCATAAATTGCAGCATGCAGGATTCCCTGTCTTTTACTATATCACTGAGTTTCTTCAAATCATGTCATTAAGCTGATGATGCCATTTAACCATGTCATCTTCTGTCACTCACTTCTCTTCCTGCCCTCAGTCTTTCCCAGGATTATGGACTTTTTCAGTGAGTCAGCTATTTGCATCAGAAGGTCAAATTACTGGAGCTTCAGCTTTAGCATCTGTCCTTCCAATGAATGTTCAGGATGGATTGGTTGGATGTCCTTGCACTCCAAGGGACTCTAGAATTTTCTCCAACACCACAGTTCAAAAGCATCAGTTTTTCAGCACTCAGCCTTCTTTATGGACTAATCTTTATATGCATACATGACTACTGGAAGAATCATAGTTTTGATTATACAGACTTTGTTAGCAAATTAATGTCTTTGCTTTTTAATACCCTGCCTAGCTTTGTCATAGATTTTCTTCCAAGGAACAAGTGTCTTTAAATTTCATAGCTGCAGTCACCATCTGCAGTGATTTTGGAGCCCAAGAATGTAAAAGTTTGTCATTGTTCCCTTTTGTTCTCCATCTGTTTGCCATGAAGTGATGGGACCAGATGCCATGATCTTCATTCTTTGAATGTTGAATTATAAGCCAGTTTTTTTCACTCCCCTCTTTTACCTTCATCAAGAGGCTCTTTAGTTCCTCTACACTTTCTGCCATTAGATGGGTGTCATCTGAGTATCTGAGGTTACTGTTATTTCTCCCAGTAATCTTGATTCCAGTTTGTGCTTCATCCAGCCCAGCGTTTCACATGATATTCTCTGCATAGAAGTTAAATAAACAGGGGGACGATATACAGGCTTGATGTACTCCTTTCCCAATTTGGAACCAGTCCACTGTTCCATACTCGGTTCTGCACACACGTTTTGCAGAAGGCACGTAGATGATCTGATGTTTCATCTCTTGAAGAATTTTCTGCAGTTTGTTGTGACCCACACAGTCAAAGCTTTAGCATAGTCAATGAAGCAGAAGTAGAGTTTTTCTGGAATTCTCTTGCTTTTTCTATGATCCAATGGATGATGGCACTTTGATCTCAGGTTTGTCTGCCTTTTCTAAATCCAGCTTGTACATCTGGACATTCTCCATTATCATACTGTTGAAACCTAGCTTGAAGAATTTTGAGCATTACATTGCTACCATGTGAAATGAGTGCAACTGTGTGCTAGTTTGAATAATGTTGCTATTAACATTAGGATGTATGTATCTCCTTGAATAATGGTGTTTCCAGGTGGCTCAGTGGTAAACAATCTGCTTGCCAATGAAGGAGACATAGGGGATGCAGCTTCAATCTTTGGGTCAAGAAGATCCCCTGGAGGAGGAAATGAAAATCCACTCCAGTATTCTTGCTTGGAAAATTCCATGGAGATCAGAATCTGGTAGGCTACAGCCCATGTAATAACAAAGAGTCAGGCAAGACTGAGCAACTGAGCAGACACACACACACACACACACACACACACACACACACACCTCTTTGAAATAGTGTTTCTATTCTTTTTCATATATATATATATATCCCAGAGTGGACTTGCTGAGTCATATGATAGTTCTATATTTAGTCTGTTGAGAAACCTCCATACTGATTTTTACAGTGGCTGCAACAATTTACATTTCCACTCACAGTCACAGTGTACAAGTACTCCCTTTTCCCTACACCCTCGTCAGCATTTATTTGTGTTACTTTTGCTAGTGGCTATTCTGACAAGTGTGAGGTGATATCATATTGTGGTTTTGATTTTCACTTCCCTGATGATTATTGATGATGAACATCTTTTCAACTGCTTGTTTGACACTTTCACTTCTTCTTCAGAAACATATATATCCAGTTCCACTGGCCAGTTTTTAATTGGGTTGTGCTTTTCTGATGTTGAGTTGTACAGTTTATATATGATAGATATTGATCTCTTATCTTATTTGTTGTTGTTGTTCAGTTGTTAGGTTGTGTCTGATTCTTTGTGACCTCATGAACTGTAGCACACTAGGCTTCCCTGTCCTCCACTATCTCCTGGTGTTTCCTCAAATTCATGTTCATTGAGTTGGTGATGCTAACTAACCATGTCATCCTCTGCCACCCCCTTATCCTTTGTCTTTCAATCTTTCCTAACATCAGGGTCTTTTCCAACGAGTTGGCTCTTTGCATCAGATGGCCAAAGTATTGGAACTTTGCTTCAGCATCAGCCCTTCCAATGAATATTCAGGATTGATTTCCTTTAGGACTGACTGGTTTGATCTTGCAGTCAAAGGGACTCTCAAGCATCTTCACATGCTCCTCAATTCAAATCATCAGTTCTTCAGTAGTCAACTTTCTTTATGGTTCAAAATGATTCACAAATATCTTCTTCTAATCAGTTGTCTGGCTTTGTGTTTTGTGGATGGTTGCCTTTGCTGTGCTGTGCAAAAGCTTTTAAGTATAATTCTTCTCATTTTTGCTTTTATTCCCTTTACTTTAGGAAACAGATACAGAGAAACTATTGCTGTGATGCACACACAACAAAGTGAGCTCTGTTGATGTTTTCCTCTGGGAGTTTATAATATCTGGTCTTCCATTTAGATCTTTAACCTGAGTTCCTTTTTGTATATGGTATTAGACAATGTTGCAATTTTATTCCTTTTCATTTATCTGTCCAGTTTTCCCAGCACTACTTAGTGAATAAACTGTATTTTCTCTTTTGTGTATTCTTGTCTCCTTTGTCATAAATTAATGTATCATAAGTGGATGGTTTTATCACTAGATTCTACCCTGTTTCATGTGCCTTTTTTTGTGCCAGAACCATAGCATTTTGATTCCATTACAGTAGTCTGAAGTCAGGGAGCATGATTTGTCCTAGTCTGTTCCTCTTTTTCAAGATTGTTTTGGCTATTTGAGATGCTTTGCATTTCAAATAAATTTTAAAATCATTTTTTCTAGTTCTGTGAAAAATGACATTGATATTTTGATAGGTATACAGCTTCCCTGGTGGCTCAGATGGTAAAGAACTTGCCTGCAGTGCTGGAGATCTGATTCACTCCCTGGGTTGAGAAGATCACCTGGAGAAGGTAATGGCTACACATTTCATTATTCTTTCCTGGAAAATTCCATGGACAGAGGAGTCTGGCAGATTACACACACACACACACACACACACACACACATCTACATATTTCATCAAAATAGCTATGGCGTTTTCATCAAATATGTCCATGCCTTGGGTAGTATGGTCAATTAACAATATTGATTATTTCAGTCTAAGAACATAGAATAACTTTCCAACTGTGTGTGTCATCAACAACTTCTCTCATTAGTGTCTTATAGTTTTTGGAGCGCTGATGTTCTACCTCCTTAGATTGGTTTATTTTATTATTTTTTATGTGATGGCAAATGATAAGCGGGATTGTTTCCTTAATTTCTATTTCAGAAACTTTATTGTTACTATATAGAAATAGAAGAGATTTCTATATACATATTAATTTTGTATCCAACACCTTTATTGAATTCATTGATAAATTCTAGTCATTTTCTATAGGTGTATCTAAGATTTTTCTATATATAGTATAATGCAATTTTAATAGAAGAAAATCTCCTTTATTGAACTGAAAAAATTAAAAGAATTTGTATTTCAGACAAAATAAATAGAAATGTTAGTGAAAAAGTATCCACGTACACTTTAGACAAAACATGTAGATACACATATATATGTGTAAGCACACAGCCATACAAGGAATAACATTATGAACCATTTTATAGATTTCCTGGGCTCAATCCCTGGGTCAGAAAAATCCCCTGGAGAAGGAAATTTTGGCAACCCAGTTCAGTATTCTTGCCTGGGAAATCCCATGGACAGAGGAGCCTAGCAGGCTGTAGTCCATGGAGTCACAAAGGAGTGGCACATGCCTTAGCGACTGAACACACACACACATAGATTTCCTTTAGGATATAATATATTAAAAGACATTGTACAATGCACAGATGTGGCCTTTAATGAAAAATTTTTTTGTGTTAAGGTTTTTTGGATTGTTTTAGTTTTAATCTGGAAACAATAAAGAGATAATCACATATACAACTTTATTCAGGAAAGTTATTAATTACATGTCTTATCTGTAACAATTTTTTGAAGGTTATATCCTACGTGAATAACATGAATCCAAATTAAATGCTAGCATTTGGGAAAAGATATAAACCTTTTAAAATGAAAATTAGAAATACAAGATTTAATATGAAATGTAATAGAGTCAGGACTTTCCTAGTGACACAGTGGTAAAGAATCCTCCTGCTATGGAGGAGATGCAGGAGACATGGGTTTGATCCATGGATGGGGAAGAACCCCTGAAGGAAGGCATGGCAACCCTCTGCAGTATTCTTGCCTAGAGAATCTCTTGGACAGAAGAGTCTGGCGGGCTATAGTTCATAGGGTCATAAAGAGTTGGACATGACTGAAGTGAATGCACACATAATACAATTAATGGCAACAAATAATACGTAGATGCATGAACATCATATTCTAACAATTCATAATTGCTTGTGCATGTTTAGGATGATTCTGGAAATTCACTGAAGTGATTTGTGAAATGGATACCTCCAGGAAGGCGAATTATTTGGGAAAAAGAGAAAGAGCCAAACAATCATGTGCTGTTGAGTCTATAAATTCTTCAATATTATTTATTTCATACCCTATACATATAATAACTTGACAGATAAAGTAGAATATATATAAATACATATATGAAAGTATTACTAATGCATAATCAATATATTATACATATTTTTGGAAACAATTGTTTAAAGGATTTAGTGATAGCAAGCAGTTTTGCTAATGCAATTCAGTTCTGTGAAAAGACAAGCTCTATAATATACTTCAACTTTGGAGTCTATCTGCATATTCAAGGAGAAAGATCACCTAAATTATAAGAGCAATGATTAGAGTGAGTGTTCTGGCTATGTTCTAAAGACTTTAAGAGACAGTATATATATTTAGTCTTTTAGTTCTCATTACCCCCCTATTAGATAGGTTGTATTATAATCCCTATATCAGCTGAGGAAAGAGTTGATTAAGTAATCTGCTTAAGGTAAAAATGAGAGCCGTAGAGTCAGGATGTAAACACAGGCCATCTGGCTCCACAGTTCACTGGGCTATTCTGCTTCTACAGTGGATTCAATCTAAAAAGACTGTTTAGCAATGTGGACAATTTTGATGTGATGATAATTGAAAAGAATTTGAATGCACTCTAATAAATACTATGAATATGATTCTAAAAAAATAACAAAATATACTATACACAGAAAAACACTGGAAGGAAATATTAATAGAGGTTTTAATGTTACTGGCATCACCTAAGATTATTATTAAAAGCACCATATTTTATAAGAACTAAAATGTACAATCGTCGCTTTCACTATCTTAAATATTAAAAGTACATTATGTGCACATAAATAGTTAATTAAATAAGTGAGTATATAGATAAAACAGTTCACCTGGGAGTTGATATTCTCAAAATACTAAAGATTAAAGAAGTTATTATCAATCAAGAGATCCTAACATTAAAGAGACAATCAGTGCTCTGGCAAGAAATCAACAAAGAGAAAAACTTTTTCATGTAATTTGTATTGCTTCTGTGTTTGGATGAATAAAATCATTAAAGTATAACAAAAGCATATTTTATCTCGTGTATTATATATCCAAGTTTTAGTTTAAAACTTAAAGAGAAATGAGTCATTTTACAGAGATATTCTGATTATCAGAGATATTGCCTGCATAATATGAACCTGAGCTAGGAGGCAGATATAAAGCTTCTGTACTGAAAGTTATAGAGGCTGAGGATGTACACAGGTGAGGGGTCCCGGTGTTGCTGATTTTACAAACAGCATTTTGAAAACTGACTTCTTTATTTATCTCATAATACTATATTTTGACATAATAGTTGCCTTTAATTTTTTTTGTTTCATATATTTTTAAATAACTTGAATTATTCATTCTTCACAATTATGGAGCCAAAATTAGGTAGAGGGACTGTGTGTTATTCCTGATTGAAATTCAACCAGATTCCGATATAGCTCCAGCTCCAGGTAGGCACATATGATTCTGCTTCACTAGCTTTGTGAAGGAGATAAAAAAATTATTGAACAAAGAAAGGCTGTCCGATGGGTCAAATATCATTTCACTTTTTTTAAACTGGATGCTCAAACTGCCAAATTACTGAATAGTTGTCTGAAAGTTATCATTTGTTCCCTGAAAGCTCTGTCCCTGATCCTGATCCTGTATTCTTTATGTGGAATTGGGTGGCATTTTTCTCTAATCCAGTATATAATCTGTTGTGTGTTGGAAACATGATTTTATGTACTCATACACTTCCCATTACCTACCATAACATTGGCTTCCGTTGGTCATTAAAGTAGCAACAAATGATAATTGTCAATGCAAGACCAGGCTTTCTGAAACAGGTGATGTCTTAGTTTTGCAAAACTTGAAACAGAGAAAAGACAGGAAATATGTTCAAGGAAAAGAGAGTAGCTTTATAAAAACCATGGTTTATAACAAAGTAAGACATGTCCCAAATGTGCTGAAACAGAACCTGTGAGGATGAAAAATTATATGAGCAGGAAGAAGAGGGAGATAGCTACAGTGAAGCCTAAAATGAAAGCAGAGAGCAGAGTCTACGAAGTCCAGCTTGATCCTCCAAGACAGACACTTGGGGAGACTTACAGCAGAATAGCAACCGTTTTTAAATTTAGAAATATCACCTTGTTGACAACACTCTTGTTGTTTTTCAGTCGCTCAGTCGTGTCCAACTCTGTGACCCCATGGCCTGCAGCACACCAGGTTTCCTTGTCGTTCACCAACGCCCAGAGCTTGCTCAAATTCATGTCCATTGAGTCAGTGATGCCATCCAGCCTCTCATCCTGTAATACCCTTCTCCTCCTGCCTTCAATCTTTCCCAGCATCAGGGTCTTTTCCAATAAGTCAGTTCTTTGCATCAGGTAGACAAAGTATTGGAGCTTTGTCTTCAGCATCAGTCCTTCCAAGGAATATTCGGGATTGATTTCCTTTTTGAATTAACTGGTTTGAGCTCCTTGTAGTCCAAGGGACTACCTAGAGTCTTCTCCAACATTCCAGTTCAAAAGCATCAATTCTTTGGCACTCAGCTCTCTCTCCAACTCTCTTACCCATACATGAGTACTGGAAAGATAATAGCTTTGACTTGCTGGACCTTTGTCGGCAAAGTAATGTCTCTGCTTTTTAATAAGCTGTCTAGGTTGGCCATAAGTTTTCTTCCACGGAGCAAGTTTCTTTCCATTGCATAGCTGCAGTCACCACCTGCAGTGATTTTGGAGCCCCCAAAAATAAACTCTGTCACTGTTTTCCCGTCTATTTGCCATGAAGTGATGGGACTAGATGTCATGATCTTAGTTCTTTGAATGTTGAGTTTTCAGCCAACTTTTTCACTCTCCTCTTTCACCTTCATTAAGACTTTCTTTATTTCCTCTTCACTTTTTGCCTTATGGGTGGTGTCATCTGCATGTCTGAGGTTATTGATATTTCTCCTGACAATCTTGATCCCAATTGTGCTTCATCCAGCTTGGTATTTCTCATGATGTACTCTGCATATAAATTAACTAAGCAGGGTGACAGTATACAGCTTTGATATACTCCTTTCCCAATTTTGAAACAGTCCGTTGTTCTAAGTCCGGTGCTAGCTGTTCCTACTTGACCAGCATACACGTTTCTCAAGAGGCAGATAAGGTACTCTGGCTTTCTTGTCTCTTGAAGAATTTTTCACAATTTGTTGTGATCCACATTCAAAAGCTTTAGTGTTGTCAATGGAGCAGAAGTAGATGTTTTTCTGGAGTCTCTTGCTTTTTCTATGATCCAATACTGTCACTTCAGTCATGTCTGACTCTGTGCAACCCCATAGACGGAAGCCCACCAGGCTCCTCAGTCCCCGGGATTCTCTAGGCAAGAACACTGGAGTGGGTTGCCATTTCCTTCTCCAATGCATGAAAGTGAAAAGGGAAAGTGAAGTTGCTCAGTGTCTGACACTTTGCGATCCCATGTCCTGCAGCCCACCAGGCTCCTCCATCCATGAGATTTTCCAGGCAAGAGTACTGGAGTGGGGTGCCATTGCCTTCCGATGATCCAATGGATGTTAGCAATTTGATCTCTGGTTCTCTGCCTTTTCTAAATCCAGCTTGAACATCTAGAATATTTTGGTTCACATAATGCTGAGGTTTGGAGAATTTTGAGCATTACTTTGCTAGCATGTGGATGAGTGCAATCATCCAATAGTTTGCATATTCTTTGCAATTGCCTTTCCTTGGGATTGGAATGAACACTGAATCTTTCCAGTCTGTGGCCACTGCTGAGTTTTCTAAATTTGCTAGCATATTGAGTGTAGCACTTTCACAGTATCATCTTCTAGGATTTGAAACAGTTCAACTAGAATTCTATCATCTCCATTAGTTTTGTTTACAGTGATACTTCCTAAGGCCCACTTGTCTTTACATTCCAGGATGTCTGGCTCTAGGTGAGTAATCACACTATAGTGGTTATCTGAATCATTAATATCTCTTTAATATGGTTCTCATTTGTATTCTTGCCCCCACCTCTTCTAATAACTTCTTCTTCTATTAGGTACATATCGTTTCCATCCTTATTGTACCCATTTTGCATGAAAAGTTCCCTTCAGTTCAGTTCAGTTTAGTTCAGTCACTCAGCTGTGCCCGACTCTTTGTGACCCCATGAACTGCAGCATGCCAGGCCTCCCTGTCCATCACCAACCCCCTGAGTTCACTCAGACTCACGTCCATCGAGTCAGTGATGCCATCCAGCCATCTCATTCTCTGTCATCCCCTTCTCCTCCTGCCCCCAATCCCTCCCAGCATCAGAGTCTTTTCCAGTGAGTCAGTTCTCCTCATGAGGTGGTCAAAGTACTGGAGTTTCAGCTTTAGCATCATTCTTCCCAAAGAAATCCCAGGACTTAGAACTTTTGAAACAAATATTAATTAAGAGACTTGCAATAATCTAGCCAATCAATACTGAAAGACTAAACAACTAGTACAGATGTGGATAAAATGGAGGCATTTTTGAGAGATAATTAAATGGCATTCTAATCTTGATAACAAATTGTCTGCTTAAGGCATTAGAAAACAACACTAAGTGAAAACATTTGGGCCTGGAAAATTGGTGCTTGCTCACAGAGGAAATAAATGAATAATAAGTTTAGAAAGGATAGTGGTAATTTGGCTTATTTTGAATTTAAGATGGAATTCAAGGGATTGTGTATGGTAATTTATCAAACTCTCGTGTGTGTGTATGTGTGTGTGTTTGTGTGTTTGGATTTGCACTTAGAGGGGAAAGAGAGATAAGGATTAGGACATACTCAATATAACTGAAAGCATATATCACATAGGAAATACGTATTGGTAAGAAATAGTAACAAGCTTTGGCAGAGAAAGGAAAATACATGATTGAGCTGGGAAGAACTTACATAATTTTATCTATGTAATTTCTTCTCTCTGATTCAAAGAATTTATTGGAAATCATAACTATTACTAATGTACATATGTATAACATATAATAGCATATATATGATAATTAACATATATATGCTTCCCTGGTGGCTCAGAGGTTAAAATGTCTGCCTGCAATGCAGGATACCTGGGTTCGATCCCTGGGACAGGGAGATGTCCTGGAGAATCCCATGGACAGAGGAGCCTGGTGGACTACAGTCCATGGGGTCGCAAGAGTTGTGACTAATTTCACTTTCACTTTCATATACTCTCTGCCTCTCTGTCCTTCTCTCTTTCTCCACTTTCCAGTTAAAAATTGTGGAGAGACAAGAATTAGCCATAACAGAACTTCAAGATACTGAGACTTCCACCACTAGAAAAGATTTTTCACATGCTTTCTAATTGCAAATATCTTACCTGTGCTTCTATGATTTAGCTATGTTAATGCTTAGATTTCCACCATTACATAGACTATATTAATCTATATAGTGTGTTACACAGAAATGAGAAGTGTGCCTAGTTGTTCAGGGAGGTATTAAAAAAACAAATAACAACCGAAAAAAACAACAACAAAAAATGAGTTGACTAGCAGTGAGATTTACTGTTCTTCGAGATACTCTTCTTCCTCAATGGAGATGTAGTGAATCACCAAGAAGTCTGGGTAAATAAGTACAGGAAGTAACTGACAAGAAAGCAATCCATATGTATATTAGACACTTCCTATTTGCAAGTCAAGGTTATTACAGCCTCCAAAGGATGTGCCTGCTACTGTGGTCGGAGAAGGCAATGGCAACCCCCTCCAGTACTCTTGCCTGGAAAATCTCATGGACGGAGGAGCCTGGTGGGCTCCAGTCCATGGGGTAGCAAATAGTCGACACGACTGAGAAACTTCACTTTCACTTTTCACTTTCATGTACTGGAGAAGGAAATGGCAACCCACACCAGTGTTCTTGCCTGGAGTATCCCAGGGACTAGGGAGCCTGGTGGGCTGCCGTCTATGGGGTCACACAGAGTCAGACACGACTGAAGCAACTTAGCAGCAGCAGCAGCTACTGTGGTATGCTGTCATTAAACAGTCCAAGAGAAGGATGTGTTTTCTGTGTTGATAGCATAAGCTCATAAAAGCCTGGGGTTTTAGGAAAACTTCTATATCTGCTACCAAGATGTTTAAGTTTGAAAGCTCTTCTGGATACAGGCAATCTAGCAACAGGGAGAGATCAGTTGATAAGCTTACGGATTATCAAGCACTCACTTTAAAAAGCTAAGCATCACTGCAGCAGACAGGATATGCAAAGCAGAAATCCATCTGTAGGTACAATCCAGGCTAGAGGAGTGGGACTACTGCTTACACAGGAGACGCAGGAGATACGCGAAAGGACTTGTGTTAGGATGTTCTCTCATATTGTATGTATCAGGCATAACAGTGGCTTTTCAAATATACTTGTGTCTAAATCCCCAGAACCTCTGAATGTGGCATGTGGCAAAGGAGACTATGGAGATAATTAGCATCCTGTCCTTAACACAAGCATATACTCTTGGATCCAGGTGGGTCTTATCTTTTCACATAATTCCTTAAAAGCAGTGAACTCTCTTTAGCTGGTGTCACAGGTTTAGCAGAAAGAGAAGTCAGTGGAATTTGAACCATGAGAGGGACTCCACAAGCCATTGCTGAAATTAGAATAATCTGGAAAATAAGAAAATGAATGTAGGCAGCTCTAGGAGAATAGACACACACTGCCAGCCAGAAAGGAAATGGAGTTCTCAGTCCTACAACTGAAAGAAAGTGGTCAGCCAGCAACCCGAATAAGCTAGGAAGCAGATTTATCCTTGGAACAGCCAGAAAAACCACAACCTCCCTTACCCCTTGATCTTGACTGTATAAGAGTCAGTGTTTTTGTACCATGACTTCTGACCTACACAATTGTGAGACGATATATAAGCTGTTTTGAGCGGTTTAATTTACAATAATCTGTTGTGGTAGCAACAGAAACCTATGTTGTAGGTGTTAACATCTGATATTGCTAAGAACTTAGATTGCATTAATAAAATGATATCAAGATAGCACAATAGAAATTCCTCACGTACTCACAAAAGACACATTGGTGTATATTTTATTTCATCTGCACATCCTACTCTAAAAAAAAAGTGAATAAAATGGTGAAAAAATTTGACAAAGTCAACAAAATTTAAACTGTTTTACACATGTGATTCAGTGATGTACACCAGTTCAATTTACTGTATAAAAATTATAGAATAAAATTTTAATTTATAGAATAAAATTTTAAAAATGGATTCAGTTCTGTTCAGTCACTCAGTCATGTCCGACTCTTTGCAACCCCGTGAATCACAGCACACCAGGCCTCCTTGTCCATCACCAACTCCTGGAGTTCACTCAGATTCACGTCCATCGAGTGAATTAGTGATGCCATCCAGCCATCTTACCCTCTGTCCTCCCCTTCTCCTCCTGCCCTCAATCTTTCTCAGCATCAGGGTCTTTTCCCATCTGATCCTGGAGGAGGGGATGTCAACCCACTTCAGTATTTTTTCCAGGAGACTCCCATGGACAGAGGAGCCTGGTGGGCTATAGTCCATGGGGTTGCACAGAGTTGGACACAACTGAAGTGACTTAGTGTGTACACACGCAAAATCTGAAATATAAATTAGTGGGCAGATATAGTTAATCTGTAATGGTACGCGACGTCTTTTCAGATCTCCTAATAACACTTAAAATAACAGAAATTATTTAAGAAATCTTCCCCAGTATTATGAGGTTAAGTGCTACTCCCTTCAGTTGTCATTACTGCTACTCCAGCTCATTCATAATCGCCTTGTGCAGCCTCCTAATTATCCATTTGAAAATAGCCTTGAAAATTCCAGAAATGTGTCACAGTTCATGGCCCATCTCCCACCACTTTTAGGGAATGGCACTTAAGAAGCCAGCACGTTAGAGGCCAGCAGAGTCTGCTTCTCCATCTCAGTGTTCAGTTCTGAGAGTGGCATATATACGCCACGTGTTGTTTAATAACCCCAAGCTTCTGCTGCCTCCTTTTAAGTCAACATACAGATGGAGGACTGTGGCCTAACACCAAAATGCATTTATAAAATGTAGGTTTAAGAAGTTTTAGTGTGCATTCTAGCCCACCCTCTCCATTTTAGAACTCCCCAAGTAACTTTCATAAAATGAATGTTTCATCTTCCCCTACCCATCACTTGCCTCTAAGTGGAAGCTGAAATCTGTGGGGCCAAGAGCCAGAGAGTGGAGCGTATTTTACGATGCTGAGCATGTCAGATTTTCAGCTTCGTGGGTTTTAAAAACACACTTCTGAATAACTCTGCCCTCAGACCTGCTCTTTCTAGCCCAGTAGTCTTAAAAAAGATGGCAATTACCACTTCATCATGTTCAGTGATATGTGATTTATCTCCTTTTTATTCTTGTCAGTGATTTAAACGTTTGAAAAGAGGAACAAAAATAGATACTTTAAGCAAAGGCAATTCTGATTTATAAATGTCTATTTAAAAATATGGAGGAACTATTCCTTTCTGATTTGAAAGAGACACAAACAAAATCTTACTCTTCTGAGTATAACCATTTATTTCCAAGGGTATTTATGCTGAACTTGGGGGATAGTAGCAGGCCAAAGATTATATTTTCAGCCTAGAATGTCTAAATCAGTACTTGTTGGAACTGTATGTGTTGACGGTGGTGGTGTGGGGGAGTGGGTGGGTTATTCAAGATGAATGCTTTGTTATTTTATATCAATCTTTTTCATGTTTGTGAATAATATTCATGCCAGTCTTATTCAGATCCTGTGTTTTGTGGCTTCAGTTTCTTTGCGGAAGTGTGTGCTTGAATTACATGACAGGAGAACTTTGAAAGAAACTAATATTCCTTCAAGAATTATAAAAGTTCATATTATATTGGAAGCTTTGTTTCAGAATACAGTGCCAGAGGAATTATAAATGAGTTACTTTGAGATTTTTCATGTATCATGTTTTTCTGGATTCATTTACAACAAATAAGAAATAGCAACTATAAAGTATCTAAATCTAAAACAATTTCTTATAGCAGAGTAATTTTCCATTTAATGTGTATTTTGTTATTCAATATAAATATTTGAAATTTGAAATTACTCTGCATAGGGGGAGTGGGTGGGTTATTCAAGATGAATGCTTTGTTATTTTATATCAATCTTTTTCATGTTTGTGAATAATATTCATGCCAGTCTTATTCAGATCCTGTGTTTTGTGGCTTCAGTTTCTTTGCGGAAGTGTGTGCTTGAATTACATGACAGGAGAACTTTGAAAGAAACTAATATTCCTTCAAGAATTATAAAAGTTCATATTATATTGGAAGCTTTGTTTCAGAATACAGTGCCAGAGGAATTATAAATGAGTTACTTTGAGATTTTTCATGTATCATGTTTTTCTGGATTCATTTACAACAAATAAGAAATAGCAACTATAAAGTATCTAAATCTAAAACAATTTCTTATAGCAGAGTAATTTTCCATTTAATGTGTATTTTGTTATTCAATATAAATATTTGAAATTTGAAATTAATTCTTAATTTATTTATTTAAATACATTTAAAGCATTGTATTTTAAATGTATTTAAGTAAATACATTTATCTAATGCCTTAGAAAGCATCACTATGAACAAAGCTAGTGGAGGCAATGGAATTCCAGTCAAGCTATTTCAAATCCTGAAAGATAATGCTGTGAAAGTGCCACACTCAATATGCCAGCACATTTGGAAAACTCAGCAGTGACCACAACTGGAAAAGGTCAGTTTTCATTACAATCCCAAAGAAAGGCAGTGCCAAAGAACGCTCAAACTACCGCACAATTGCACTCATCTCACGTGCTAGTAAAGTAATGATAAAAATTCTCCAAGCCAGGCTTCTACATTAAGTGAACTGTGAACTTCCAGATGTTCAAGCTGGTTTTAGGAAAAGCAGAGGAACCAGAGATCAAATTGCCAACATCTGCTGTATCATCGAAAAAACAAAAGAGTTCCAGAAAAACATCTATTTCTGCTTTATTGACTATGCCAAAGTCTTTGACTGTGTGAATCACAATAAACTGTGGATAATTCTGAAAGAGACGGGAATACCAGACCACCTGACCTGCCTCTTGAGAAACCTGTATGCAGGTCAGGAAGCAACAGTTAGAACTGGACGTGGAACAACAGACTGGTCCCAAATAGGAAAAGGAGTACGTCAAGGCTGTATATTGTCACCCTGTTTATTTAAATTACAGGAAGCAACAGTTAGAACTGGACATGGAACAACAGACTGGTTCCAAATAGGAAGAGGAGTACGTCAAGGCTGTATATTGTCACCCTGCTTATTTAACTTCTATGCAGAGTGCATCATGAGAAACACTGGACTGGAAGAAGCACAAGCTGGAATCAAGATTGCCGGGAGAAATATCAATAACCTCAGATATGCAGATGACACCACCCTTATGGCAGAAAGTGAAGAGGAGCTAAAAAGCCTCTTGATGAAAGTAAAAGAGGAGAGTGAAAAAGTTGGCTTAAAGCTCAACAATAAGAAATCGAAGAACATGGCATCTGCTTTTGAACTGTGGTGTTGGAGAAGACTCTTGAGAGTCCCTTGGACTGCAAGGAGATCCAACCAGTTCATTCTGAAGGAGATCAAACCTGGGATTTCTTTGGAAGGGCTGAGGCTGAGGCTGAAACTCCAATACTTTGGCCACCTCATGGGAAGAGTTGACTCATTTGAAAAGACTTTGATGTTGGGAGGGATTGGGTGCAGGAGAAGAAGGGGACGACAGAGGATGAGATGGTTGGATGGCATCACAGACTCGATGGACGTGAGTCTGAGTGAACTCCGGGAGTCGGTGATTGACAAGGAGGCCTGGCATGCTGGGATTCATGGGGTCGCAACGGGCTGGACACGACTGAGTGACTGAACTGAACTGAAGGTGATGTCTCTGATGTGACCCAGTCTGAAATTCTGAGTTTTTTAGCAGATGCCAAAGAAGAACAAAAGAGTTTGGAACTTGTAGGTTTTACGGTCAGGTGTACTTTGTGTCACATCAATGAGTGATTGACAAGTAATTTATCTCTCTAAGCCTCTGTTTCGCCATCTATAAAATGGGCTTAACAATACTTGCTGCTCACAAAAAACAACTTTTGTTATAAAAGCAACCTCCATTTGTAGTCCTGCCTCTATTGGAAAGTACCTATTTCAAACCACAGCTTCCTCTGAGTAGGGTTCTATATGGAGTTGGCTAATGCTTATTTCTTTGTCTCCGGGAAAATCATGAAAGAGAATATACTCCTCAAACACACCCAACAAAGCACATTATATTCTAGGATAAATGCATATCTGAAGATGATTGAAGAAAATAAAAATACACCTAGTTCAGTTCAGTTGCTCAGTCGTGTGGGACTCTTTGTGACCCCATGAATCGCAGCATACCAGGCCTCCCTGTCTATCACCAACTCCCAGAGTTTACTTAAACTCATGTCCATCGAGACGGTGATGCCATCCAGCCATCTCATTTTCTGTTGGCCCCTTCTCCTCCTGCCCCCAGTTCTTCCCAGCTTCAGAGTCTTTCCAATGAGTCAGCTTCACAAGAGGTGGTCAAAGTACTGGAGTTTCAGCTTTATTACCAGTCCTTCCAGTGAATACCCAACACTGATCTCCTTTAGAATGGACTGATTGGATCTCTTTGCAACCCCTTCTCCTCCTGCCCCCAGTTCTTCCCAGCTTCAGAGTCTTTCCAATGAGTCAGCTTCACAAGAGGTGGTCAAAGTACTGGAGTTTCAGCTTTATTACCAGTCCTTCCAGTGAATACCCAACACTGATCTCCTTTAGAATGGACTGATTGGATCTCTTTGCAGTCCAAGGGAATCTCAAAAGTCTTATCCAACACAACAGTTTGAAAGCATCAATTCTTTGGCACTCAACTTTTTTCTCGGTCCAACTCTCACATCCATACATGACCACAGGAAAAACCATAGCCTTGACTAGACAGACCTTTCTTTGGCAGAGTAATGTCTCTGCTTTTTAATATGCTGTCTAGGTTGAGCATAACTTTCCTTCCAAGGAGTAAGCGTCTTTTAATTTCATGGCTG
>SJYC01099999.1:0-30539 GCA_006408675.1 Madoqua kirkii
TGAAGAAAGCTGAGCACCAAAGAATTGATGCTTTTGAACTGTGGTGTTGGAGAAGATTCTTAAGAGTCCCTTGGACTGCAAGGAGACCCAACCAGTCCATTCTGAAGGAGATCAGTCCTGAATATTCATTGGAAGGACTGATGCTGAAGCTGAAACTCCAATACTTTGGCCACCTGATACAAAGAGCTGACTCATTGGAAAAGACCCTGATGCTGGGAAAGATTGAGGGCAGGAGGAGAAGGGGATGACAGAGGATGAGATGGCTGGATGGCATCACTGACACAATGGACATGGGTTTGGGTGGGCTCCGGGAGTTGGTGATGGACAGGGAGGCCTGGCGTGCTGTGACTCATGGGATTGCAAAGAGTCAGACACAACTGAGTGACTGAACTGAACTGAACTGAAATGTGCCCACCTTGGGGGCTGGAGCAGGAATGTAGATAGAAGGTGGTCCAGCAAGAGCCCAGAGAGGAAGATGTGTTTATTTTTGGTCATTTAGTTACTCAAAGAGGTGAAAGGGAAAAGCAAGGTTCTTGGATACAGACCAAAGGCAGGATAGTTCATTGGCAACATATTGGGTAACTCACAGAAGGGACAGAAAGATTGTAGACCTAGGCTTGGAAATTTGGAGGCTGGGCAGGGGGAGCCCATGATGGTCAGACCTCAGGAATAATCAGGGCAACCCACTGGCATCAGCGCCGGCCCCTCCGGATTGGAGTCTGGACGTCAGCACCACCATCACCACGACAGCCACAAGTTACATTGTGTCGCTCCTTCCGGAGTCCTGATTTTGGCATTCAGTGATCCCGGCCCAGGTCTTGTGTCCACACTGTATCTGCCAGGGTGGGGAGAAAAGGGTCACTTGGCAACTCCCAGCTCCTGTAATAGGAAATGGGACCCTATCTCTCCACAAGACACACATGCTGAAAGGCTTATTCCCAAATAAATGGGTGTGGTTACTGGGCAGCCAAAAATATGGCACAGGTCCACCAAAGGTCATACCTTTAAAGCTGTGTCTATCTGAGCTCTCCTGTCCCACTCACCTTGCCTGTGGTAAGCATCTGAGGAAGCTTAGGTCCACCCGGCCATCTGCACAGAGAAGATGACCAGTAGCATTCCAAAAGATGGCACACAAGTTAGAACTCTGCTGGGTACAGTGACTAGAAACCCAATCTGAATTCGCTGACTTGAAACAGAATATTATTTTAAGAGTACGAGGAGGCATGTGTTTCTTGGAGCCCAGGGGCTGGTAATCGTTAAGACTGTGGCGACTACACAGTCCAGTGACTTGAACACTGTCAGGATCCTGACCGAATATTATTATAATTAATCATAATATTTGTGAAGCACTTATGTCCTTACATTTATTATTATTATTATTTTTACAACAACTCCGTGAAGTCTGAACTAAAATCACTCCCATCTTACAGAAGATGAAGCCTGGAGAAGTTAGGGCTTGCGGCCAGTGTCACACACCTGGTAGGTAAGAGCTGGTGAACTGGGAACCTGTGTACACGACCCTCAGCACATGTGTCCTCCTGCCTCCTTGGGGCAGACCACCGTACTCTGCACCCAGCTCCACAGACCCCGACTTTCCCGCGCGGCTCCACTGGCCCAGGGAGATGGCACACTCTCCCATGTCCCAAGTCCAGTCTTTCAGGTGGACCACTGTGACTGGCATCACCCTGAGTCGCTGTGTCATAACCAAGCAGATGTCGTGGGTGAGGGCTGGGGGCTTCAGAGGCTCGGCAACAGTTCTCAAAAAATAAGGGTTGCTGGCAGACAAACACTCGTTAACTATACATTTCCACCGTGCTCCTGGTGACTCTTCGTGTTTGCCTCAATTTCCAGCAATTTAGAAATAAATTTAATTTTCAAAGGCAAGGACTAACTCATTCCATGTGTCTGGGAACATCTATTTCTCTCTCTCACAGAATTGCTTTCTTCTTTTATTATTAAATTTTTTTTCAATTTTTCCATTTCATGCTACACTTGATTTTTTTTTTTTTTGGTAATCCTTTTTGGAACTTTTATGAAAGTAGGTGATGTACATGTCATAGATTAAAAGCCTAAAAGACCACAGCATTGTGCTGTTCAGCAACAAACAACAAAACAAAGCCACGTATGACTATTTAAATTTAATGAACATAAAATTTGAAATTCAGTTTCTCAGTTATATTAAGCCATATTCTAAGTACCTAGTAGCAAGCACACTATCATAGCAAAGTCTATGTTACAGAATCTTTCCATCAGAAAGTTTCCCTAATGGAGTTCCGTAATGGAAGTGGTCCCTAGCAGAGTGGTTCACTGACCCAGACCGACCCTTCTGTTCCCAGGGGCTGTGAATTCTAGGTTGCCTTCTCATCACTATACCTCCTGCCAATTCCTTTCTGACTTGCTCCCATACTCATTTTCTCAAAGCCAACACTAGAATCACATAAACGTGAGTTATTTTTTCTTTTCTATAGTAGAATCAGTGTGTAACTATAGTAGAAATATCTTGGGCTGGAGGAACATTTATTGCTGATACTGAAATGTAATGCACTTGCTTAATTAGAGGTGGGATGGAAGTGATGTCTGAGCTGGAGCTGCTGGTTAACAAGATGAAATGTTTGCATATGGAGATGCTTCCAGAGTCCAACAGCAGGGGCCCTGTGTTCTCCATGGCGGGGAAGTTTCCATCCCTCCTCTTTTTATAACTGTTCAGGAAAGACAAGGTATTCTTAATGAAAGCTGCTTTGAATCATTAAAACTGTTTCTTTCCTCATTAAAAAAGAACTCATTTTCATGCAGTGCCAATCCACAAACTGTTTCTACCACCCTTTGATGCTAAGGGTGGTGTGTGTGTCCGGGGTGGGGTGGGGGGTCCCAGTTGCTCCTGTTTACAGTAAATTCTGCCCTGGAGGTGTGTCTTTGGAGGCAGCTGGGTGTCTGTGTGCTGAGAAGGGGTCAGGACATTCCCAGAGTGCACCTAGCCAGAGGGATTGGACCCCAGATGGAGGAGCTTCCAGCTCACCAGGGGTCCTCATGCCCCAAGAGTGGCATAGAAACAGCCAGGTCTTCAGAGCCTGAGGAACCACAGGGACTGGGATAGCGTGGCCTGTGGGCTGCAGGAACCTGCAACCCTGACGCAGATCAGGACGAGCAGGTGTCCAGTGATGGTTATGATTCAACGGCCCCTCAGCTTAGTGGAAGGGGACTTGGAGTCACATTTAACTTGATGTAAAGGATCCTAAAAATATAGGATATTTTTCATGCGTCTGAGTTTCAGGACTAAAATTCTTGCCTGCTGCAGTTGGATATACTAAGTTTGGGCATAAAATCTGAGGGGCTGTTAAGAACAGTGTTTGTGTGACTGGCAGGGGACACAGATGGCATTCAAGCCTCCAGAACTGAAGAGTTGCTCTCCACACTGAAAATCTGACACGAGACTCACTTTGGGGAGGACTTTGTGGATGAGTCTCATTGACTGACAGCCCTGTTGGGGGTGAAAGTGAGCCCCATTTTGTTCTGCCGGATCTTAAGTTAGGGTAGCCTATGATTTTGCAATTGACTCAATTACGTTCGTTGCAAGTGGATTTGGTAAAGTGATAGATTAGGATATATTTTTCATTGGTCTTTTGAAAAACAATGATTCCTTGTCTGCATTTAAGGAGAAGCTCTTTAAATGACTTCCATGTAACTGATTGGCCAGATTAACTAGCTCTCCATTTCCTTTGTGAAATGTAGTGACTGTAATGACTGAATGTTTGCCTTCCTCCAAAATCCGTATGTTGAAATCCATGTGATGATATTAGGGAGCCCAGAGAGCTCTCTCCCAGTCTTTTCCCACATCACCCTATAGAGAGAAGACTGCTGATTTTCAACTAGGAAGTGGGCCTGACCAGAATCCGACCATGTCCTGATCTCAGACTTTCAGTCTCCCGAGCTACGAGAAATAAATTTCTGTCACGGGTAAGCCACCCAGTCTGCGGTGTTCTGTTGCAGTAGCGAGAGCTAAGATGCTGACTGATGCCCACAGCTCACTGAGGGCTGGTGGTACAGCAGAGGCTACTGCTTAGGGTCCACAGGGCATTGCTTGCTTCTTTCCTAACCTGTTCATTCCAACTGATTGTTTTCCAATAATTACACAGCTTGACCAGATATTAAAACTAGTGATACCTTGGTACACAAAGAAAGGGATGGGTTGCCAGTGAAAATTCTACTTAATGCTTTGTAAAGACTCAGTGAAGGAAAGCTGATATAAAAAGCATTGTTGAATTACGTTTGATGATCATCAGTTACAGTATCTAGAAGGATTCTTGAGTCCAGATGCTTTGTACCGTCTTTACACTCTCATTTACATTCTCATTTCACTGAGGAAACCTAGTGAAACAATACAGAGGATGGGCTTTGTGTGTGTATGTGGTTTGCAAAGAAAGGAAATAACACGGCACTCTAATCGGTAATCCATATTTCAAGAAAAGGCATTGGCTAGATAAAAGGACTAGTGAGTGAATATACATTTTGAGTTCCCTTTTACAATAAAAGGTTGGCTGCATAAATTTATGCCCTTGATCCTTTTTGTCTGAATGGATTATCGCCCTCTACTGGTCATTAGTGAGGGCTGCCAACCATGGATCACATGGCGGCCCCACCCACGGTTTAGTTTCAGAGCATCTTTTCAGTTAGAATGTGCAGATTTCCAGTTACAAGGCGGGATGAAAACATACTCGCATCAGTATAACAATGTAATAAAATTATTTTACATCCAAACTATTTTCATCTATTTATTTTCATCCGTTTCATTTATAAAAAAATCCTTTGTAATTGGCTGATGAACACCCTCGTCCCACCCCCACATGATTTTAATGCCTTTTAATTATAGTCGATAATACTTAAAAACATCTTCATTTAAAAGGCGGGGTCTTCAAGAAGTACAGTTGCTATTCTTTGGAGCCGTTGTTCACAATGACAACGTGAAACAAAAATAATTCTATTGAAGAGATCCAGTATTCCTATGAATGAGAAGACTGTACAACACAGAGCTCTCTCCTCCCACATCAGGGGACTTGGCAGGGAGGGGAAAGCATCTTGAAGGGCCGTCCTGGATGCTGCGGGAGACCTGGCGAGATGGCGGCGGGCTCCTCCCACCTCTGCGGCAGCCTTACAATCAATAATGCAGGGCTCTGCGGCAGCGCCGCGCCTTCTTTCTTAACCGGGTCCCGCAGCGGGGCGGAGGCCGAACGTTGGTTCATTGCGCCATCTAGCGTCCATTAGTGTCCACTTCAGGTTGGATCTGGAAAATCAGAAACTGCAGTCTAAATTGTGCTTGGGACACCACCGCTTAATCTTCGAAAGGCTAAGAAAAGGCAAAGAAAAAAAATGACTGTCATGTTTATTCACTTGCTTGTAAAATGAATAACTTGAGATTAGAAACTTCAGGTGCCAATCATGTAAAGTAAATAAAGATTTTAAGCCAGTCATTTTGTGCTTCACTTCACTTCAGTTCAGTCGTGTCCGACTCTTTGCGACCCCATGAATCGCAGCATGCCAGGTCTCCCTGTCCATCACCAACTCCTGGAGTTCACTCAGATGCACGTCCATAGAGTCAGTGATGCCATCCAGCCATCTCATCCTCTGTCATCCCCTTCTCTTCCTGCCCCCAATCCCTCCCAGCATCAGAGTCTTTTCCAATGAGTCAGTTCTTCGCATGAGGTGGCCAAAGTACTGGAGTTTCAGCTTTAGCATCATTCCTTCCAAAGAAATCCCAGGGCTGATCTCCTTTAGGATGGATTGGTTGGATCTCCTTGCATTCCAGGGGACTCTGAAGAGTCTTCTCTAACACCACAGTTCAAAAGCATCAGTTTTTGGCGCTCAGCTTTCTACACAGTCCAACTCTTACATCCATACATGACTACTGGAAAAACCATAGCCTTGACTAGATGGACCTTTGTTGGCAAAGTAATGTCTCTGCTTTTCAATATGCTATCTAGGTTGGTCATAACTTTTTTTCCAAGGAGTAAGCATCTTTTAATTTCATGGCTGCAATCACCATCTGCAGTGATTTTGGAGCCCCAAAACATAACGTCTGACACTGTTTCTACTGTTTCCCCATCTATTTCCCATGAAGTGATGGGACCAGATGCCAGGATCTTCATTTTCTGAATGCTGAGCTTTAAGCCAGCTTTTTCACTCTCCTCTTTCACTTTCATCAACAGGCTTTTTAGCTCCTCTTCATTTTCTGCCATAAGAGTGATGTCATCCATATCTGAGATTATTGATATTTCTCCTGGCAATCTTGATTCTAGCTTGTGCTTCTTCCAGCCCAGCGTTTCTCATGATGTACTCTGCATAGAAGTTAAATAAGCAGGGTGACAATATAAGACTTGACGTACTCCTTTTCCTATTTGGAACCAGTCTGTTGTTCCATGTCCAGTTCTAACTGTTGCTTCCTGGCCTGCATACAGATTTCTCAAGAGGCAGGTCAGGTGGTCTTGTATTCCCATCTCTTTCAGAATTTCCCACAGTTTATTGTGATCCACACAGTCAAAGGCTTTGGCATTTACCTAGAAAGAAAAAAGAAAGTGAAGTCTCTCAGTTATGTCTGACTCTCTGCGACCCTATGGACTGTAGCCTACCAGGTTCCTCCGTCCATAGGATCTTCCAGGCAAGAGCACTGGAGTGGGTGCCATACGAATAGAGTCTCATCAGGCTCCACCCTCATGTGACTCAGTCCAGTAGGGAAAATCCATATAAACATATGCTCAGCTAAGTGTGAGGTTCATGTTGACAGTGAATAGATTTTCAGTATATATTACAATTTTGACTGGGCATCCTTTCATTATTGTTACCATTCTTGTTAGTAGCTAAATCTCACAACCCTCCATGGAAACACACGAATTGCAATACAGGTGTTACAGGCCATCAGTGGTACCTGAAGGGACTGAGGAGCTCAGAGGTGCTGGTTAGGAAGGCTTCTCAGGGGAGGCTCTCAGACATAACCAAACGAGTGAACGGCGAGGAAGGTTCTCCCGGCAGAACCTCACAAACAAAGGCAGGAGGCTGGGAAACACACAGCACAGTGCAGCTCTGTGCTGCATGAGTGCAGGGGTGAGGACGGGAGAGGCTTGCTGTATCAGGGATGGCCGTTCACTGTGCTACCCAGGAGTAGGGTTTTATCCTCGGTGAAAGGGGAGGTGTTGTTGTTTTTCAGTCACTAAGTCGTGTCGTACTCTTTGCCAACCCATGAACTGCAGCATATCAGGCTCCTCTGTCCTCCACTGTCTCCTGGAATTTGCTCAAATTCCTGTCCATTGGCTCGGTGATGATCTCCAACCATCTCATCCTCTGCCGCCTCCTTTTGCCTTCAATCTTTCCCTGCCTTTAATCTTTCCCAGCCTCAGGGACTTTTCCAATGAATCAGTTCTTTGCATCAAGTGGTCAAAGTATTGGAGCTTCAGCTTCAGCAACAGTCCTTCCAATGAAAATTCAGGGTTGATTTCCTTTAGGATTGACTAGTTTGATCTCCTTGCAGTGCAACAGACTCTCAGAAGTCTTCTGCAGCATCACAATCTGAAGGCAAGAAGGATATTGAGGGTGATGTGGTCAGATCTGTGTTGAAGGAAGATAAATCTGTAGCAGTATCTGGCAGGTAAAGAAGCCCAGAGGTGGGGAGGTGTGGTGGACAGTCCAAGGTCAGCGAGCTGGTACGCAGCAGAACTTGGATTGTGAACTGGAGTCCACTGGCTCCAAGTCTGCCAATGGGCCTGCCCATCTAATTGGGTTATGATTCACACATGCGGTCATTTTCAGGCTCAAGAATGACACCACATTATGCATATTTTCCTTCCTGAAAGATGAGCTCCACCCACATTGCAAAATACGGGAACTACCTCTCCTCTCCCTTCTAACTTTTCAGGAGGCGCCTCAGCGCCCACGTCTGATTGCTTCAGCCCTCTTTCCCACACAGGGTTCTTTTTGCAAACCAGTCTAATAGAGCCAAGTGACAAAGTGAATTAGATCCTCTGAGCCATTTGGCTTTGTTTTCCTTGGGCCACAGCCTGACTTTCTGATGCCCTGGGAACGAGGGCACCTGCCTCTTTTCAAGGAGATTCTGCTCCGAGGCCCATGCAGATGCCAGGGCCGCTGATTTGTGGCTTCTCCTTGGACCTGGTTCACTAAAAGCTGGATGGGAGGCCAAGCAAAGCCTGGCAGCCCTTCCAGCCTGCCCTCCAAGGTGGGGCATTGAGGACCTTAGCACACATACTGCAGCCCCTCAGAGCACACACAGGTGTAGGCTTATTGGTTAGTGGAGGAAGAAGAGAGTGTACACCCGCCCTTCCAGGCATGTATTGTGAAATTCATGTCAGAATCTTAGGGGCAGAGTTTTGTGGGGGGAAAAAATGGAATGCATTTAAAGGAAGATACACACACAGGAAAAAAAGTACGTGAGACTGGCGATTGTTAGTTAGAAAAAGGCACGAAAGGATACATTGGATAAATCATGCAAGATAGAGACATGCATAACTTCAGTAGCTTCAGGGTGATTTTGATGAGTCCTTTTAAATAACCAACAAGGTTTCATTGGACATCTGCCATTTGAATGTCCTTCAGCACCACTGGGTCCACAGTAGCAACCAGGACTGGAAGAATCCCCTATTCGAGACCTAGCTGCTGACCCAGGCGGAGCTGACAGAGAGCCGGAGGAGATGCTGTGGAGGCTCCTGGCACCGGTTTTGGTTTCAAGGCCTGTGAGTTTTCAGGAGAGAGTAGACACTCCAGGAGAATGGCGATTTTGTGAGACTTACAGTATTTGTAGCTAGGATGAATATGAAGCCACAGATCCAGGGGTGTAGGAATATCCGTTTCTTCATTTTCCTCAAATTAAAATTTTAATTAATTCAATTCAATTAATTAATTTTAATTAAAGTTAAAATTTAAATTAACGCTGGCTCCGAACCAGCCTCCCCCACCTCCATCTGGAGATGAATGTATTATTATTCTAAGCCACCATCGGTGGGCCCCTCCCAGGGCTACCACCACCATCACGGCAGGTTGAACAGCAACACAGGAGGCCTAGCTGGTGCCTGGAGAAGAGGCCAGGCCATTGGCCTGCTCTTTCTGAGGTTCCTGCCCACACCTCGATGGTTCACATCCGAATGGGCAGTGAAGGTTCTTGCAAGGACACAGAGGTCCTCAGGGAACTTGTGCAGAATTGCTGAAGCATCCTGTTCCCACCCCCCAGCCCCCACTCAGGAGCTTCCTGAGCTTCCTCATCCCCTTGGCTGCCCCAGACTCCTTCCTCTTTCCTCTCCCAGCGTCACCTCTTCCGTGAGATCCAGTTTCCCCAAGAGACAAAGCACTGTGGCAGCTCCTTTCTGCCTGGACAAGTACAAGGGCAAGGTTAGTCGCTTCAGTCATGTTCAACTCTTTGGGGCCCCAAAGAGTAGCCTGCCAGGCTCCTCTGTCAATGGGATTCTCCAGGCAAGAATACTGGAACGGGTTGCCATGCTCTCCTCCAGGGGATCTTCCCAACCCAGGGATCCAACCCAGGTCTCATACACTGCAGGCAGATTCTTTATTGTCTGAGCCGTTAGGGAATCCTTCTGCTTAGAAGGAACTCTAAATGACCTCACAGACTTTTTAAAACTAGAGAGGGGAGTAGGAGGGGGAAAATCGTAGAGAATGCAGTGCAGGGCAATGGTCTCACGGAATCATCCTGCGGCAGGCTGTTCTGTAACACCGAGGCCATGCAGAGGGCAGCAGAGCAGGGGGCTAAATGCTTGGGCTCTCGGTCCTACCTCTTGCTATTCACATGGCCTTGCCTCAGTTTCCTCACAGATGCTGATAACTATACCTCCCAGCAGTGATGCTGGGAGAAGCAGCTGGGTCCACACAGGTGCAGCACTCGGCACAATAGGGATGGGGCACCTGGAGCCCTTGATCGGTGTTAGCTGTGGTTATTATTATTGTTTGTTGTTGTTGTTTAGTCACTAAGTTGTGTCTGTGTCTGACTGTTTGCGACCCCTTGGATTGTAGACCACCAAGCTCCTCGTCCAAGGGTTTTCCCAGGCAAGAATACTGGGGTGGGTTGTCATTTCCTTCTCCAGGGGAATCTTCCCCACTCAGGGATCAAACCTGCATTTCCTGTGTCTCCTGCATTGGCGGGCAGATTCTTTACCTCTGAGCCCCCTGGGGAGCTCTAGTTTCCCTGAGGCACACGTTCAGGGCATGATCGCACCAACGACGTTGGTCTCTTTTCTGGCACAGACAATGCTTCTCTCTCCGCCACCAGCAGGAGAGGGAGGGACTGTTGAGGGGGTGAGGAAAGGGGACTCCTGCCCTGCTCGGGGCACTGACAGTGCTGGGGTGCTGATCTCTGCCCGCCCAGGTGGCACAGGAGAAGGGACTGTGCCCGCTGAGATGCTGTCCCTGTGTGTGTTTTGCCAGTGGAGAGAGCCCTGCACCGGGCTCCTGCCCACTCTCCCTCTGGCTGCTCGTCTCAATTCTTAGATCCCCCGGCCGCCGACTTAACTTAGCTCCTACCTGTCGTTCTCCCCTGTAGTTTTTTCTTCTTTATTATTAGCCTTTAGCCTTTATTCAATTTTTCCTCAGGGATACTTTGCATGTTTATTTGTTCAGCATCTTCTCTCTCAGTAGATTATATAGCTCTACGGGGCAGGGATTAAGTGTGTTTTGTGGACCAAGTACAATCACTTAACCCCAACTTTTTAATCTGCTAAATGAAGATGGTTTTAAATACTGCTTTTGCCTACCTCACTGAGCTGTGAAATTAAAAAAGATAATACATGTGAACTTCCTTGTAAATCATGAAACATGATGGACATATTAGTTATGCTCAATGTACATGTCTGTTTGAATGTACATCACAAACTGAATGCTTGTGAAATGGACGCCTAGGCAGATTAGCCTTTTGTTAAATGAGATAACAGAGGAATGTGTTCAGAGCAAGACACACACCAGGATGGCTCTTGGTGTCCAAAGTAGAAGATGGCAGAAAAGCCGTATTCATTCAGTCCATCCATAGTGGGCTTGAAGTTGTTAAATAGGAGCACCCCATGGCTGGAGATGTCTAAACACAAGCTGGAGTGAGTAGCCTAGAGCCCTCCATCTTGTACACTGGGGGAAGAGGACTCACAAGTTCATTCTCAACTAAGATGTTCCTTTCCTACCAAGAGCCAAGGATGGGAGTTTGACCCCTTCCCCTGCCCCATGGCAGAGAGACTGTAGAGGGAGAAAAGCCATTTCCAGAAGAATGGCTGCTGCCGTCAGCATTTACAGAGAACATGTGGAAGGGGCGTGAGTCTCCTTAAGTTCAGACACTGAACAGGTGCAGTATCACATTCAGAACAGGAGGGATGTTGTTCATGAGTACGCTAATCCTGGGCTTAGATTCTTCTGCCATTGATAAACCGGTGAGGAAATGAGAGATGATCCTTTCCCATGACCACTGTGGTGCATGAATCCCTGAGGCTGGGAACCCAAAGATCAGATGGCGTTAAACCAGAGACATAAAGATAATGGGTCAGATTGGACTAACACAGACCCATCTTCCTTCATTAGGCTGTGTTCAGGTGTTAGAGAGACCAAGCTTATCCTGCTCCCTGAACTCTCTGGGCAAGGAACATAACTCTACTTGGAAAGTCAGCAAGCCAAGAAGATGGTGGAACCGTGCCCCAAAGAACCATCTTCCCAGAGTTAGAATTCAGGCTTATTTTATACTAAAGGGAAGGGGGGAAAGTCAAACATCTCCTGATCTGTCAGCCTCCAGAGGGAATGTGTTAATTTTTCCTTCCTGCAGTTATTCACAGGAGGGTCTGGTCCAGGTGTTTCCTGTGAGCCGAACAAAGGTATTTTATTGATATAGCTTTACTCTCATTACCTGGGAGGCAGGGTTCCCAGAGATGGGCCATGATGTTTAATTTTAGCTTATAGACAACATCCCTTTAGTGATTAACTTGTACTACAATATGAAGGCTTTTCCCTGTTACACAGGTTTTATCCTATTTCTCAGGCAGGAAGATGAGGAGTTGACATTATACCTACGCTGGGTATTCCTTGTTGTTTGGTGTGTGTGTGATTATGGTCTAATTAACTACTTAGTAAACCATGTGGGGCATGTTTGCACATTTTATAGAGTCCCTGTCTCTCTGAGGATCTCAGAGTCCTTGTTGTTGGCAGGAAGCCCAGTTTTTCTCCAGGTCTTGGGCCTTCAGTCACTGTGTCTTTATACACAGAGAAGTGAGCAGTGAGCCCAGGAGAGTTAACAGGTAAATCGAAGACAGGTTGACAGATCACGGGGAATAGAAATTGGCCCTAGAATGGGGGCAGGAAGATGGGCCAGACACTGGATCCACAAGAAGACAAAACCCCATCGGAGGTGCGCCCCAAGATATACAGACAAAGACCGTAGTTGAAAGCTGGGTAAAAAAGCCACAAACCACTGGACACAGGAGGAGATGGGCTGGTGACCACACATGCTGGGGAGGTGAGAATTAGAAGGGAAGGGGCGTACAAATCTATAACTTAAAAAAAAATTCTTGATTTGTTAAATGAATGATTGCCACTAGCGTAACTGTTTTGTCTTAGCCCTAAAAGGTCAGGGGTAACTTTACTCTGGCCTGTCATGGGGCTGTGGCTGCAGAAAGCGGCTTCTCTCAGGTCCACCTGGGTTTCATCTACAGTGTTTCCAAACCTAATCCACCTGGTAGGAGAAACGTGCTGTGACAGAGGCAGGCACCTGGCACTGTGATAGGAAGCTGCAGAGTGAGGGAAGGTGGGGCAGGCCCCTTTACAGTGTGGTGGGAGAATTGGGCAGGGGGCGGGGGTGTCAGAGGCCAGGCTTGTCCCCTGTGTTTTGAGGGCCCCGGGAGAACAAGCAAGCAGCAAAGAGAGGGCCTGGGGCGGCAAACCCAGACGAGAGGCTGAGGGTTAAGGCGGGTAGCTGCGTCTAACATCACCATTTTGCTCAAGGCTGGCTCTGATCTCCTGGAGCGGGAAGAACAGCAGTTTTTTCAAACAGAAGTCACCCTTGGTCTGCCCCCTCTCAGTCCAGGCCTCCGCGAAGGTAAATACGGGAAGAGTCGCCTGAAAGTAAACAGGGTATTAAAAGGGATCTGGGAACGTGAAAGCAGAGTCTGCGAGCTGGAGCACAAAGTCGGGAGCTGGGAGGTGGAGGCGTTGGTCCTTCCTCCAGGAGACAGAGGGGAGCTTTGTGCGCCGGCCTCGCAGCCTCTCCGGCTGCGCGAGGCCGGCCGGGGCCATGCGGGGGCCGCTGCTCTCCACGCTTCTCCTGGCCTCGCTGTCGCAGGTACGTCCTGGCTCTCCCGCCGCTCCGTCCCCGGGGGCTGCGGTGGCCCTCATTTCCTCAGGTCAGAAATCAAAAAGGAAGAGAAGATGGGGGAACTGGAGGGGTGCGTTCCTTGTGGAAATAGCTCCAGACGAGTAGGGAGCCATGTTCTTCTATCAAGTCCTGTTTTAGTTCATTAGCTTCCAGGAGGAGTGGAAAACGCTGCTCCCTTTCGGGGTAGGGTACTTAATCCTGCTCCTGATATGTTTGAACAGCCCCTAGGTTTTCATGAAATGCATTTTTTCCTTTTTTTAACTGGAATCGGCCGGGAGCTGGCTGCCCTGCGGGTGGGGTGGGTGGCGGTGCCCCTCTGCCGGCGCCAGGCCGGCGGACTGCACAGAGCTGCTGGAAAAAGTGACCTGACGGCTCTCTTCAGCTAAGCCTCTGCTTGTTTGAGAACACGTCGGAGCAAACACTTAATATTTTTAAAACATTCTATTTTTTTTTTTTTGGTCTTTTCTTAACCCATGTGTTTTTCACTTTTCATGAGACAAAATCAGTTCACAGGATTTTTAAATATTTTGAGCAGCAGACCAAAGGGAAGTTGAATTCAATATGAGCGATTCTTTGCTGTAGCATTTTTTAAATTAAGACTATTGAAACGGGGTGGCTTATTTTATGTATTTATCTACATGGTGGAGGTTTTTGCTAGCTCAGAGGACAGAGCTTTTGGAACTCTGTGTTTTAGAATACAGGGATGTGTGTGTGAGTTAATTTGATTGAGGTAGTGAAGCAGCAGATGTATTTTAGGAAACAAGGGGTTGAAAATTGTTATATATGGAGAGATTTAAGATCTTAAAAGGGTCATGACAAGACAGTCAGTGGTACCGTTATGTGGACGGATGGAGAGATGCTTTTCCCCAGTAGTAGTGAGAGGGGGCTGTCTGTTGCCTAGTCCACTGCCCTTGAGGAAAACGCCCTCCACTTTTGTAGATTGAGAACTACAACATATCCCTAAGCAGCAAGTATTCCAACAGAGAGAGATGTGCCCCAAATAAAAAACAAACAAACAAAAAAGAGGTTATAGATAGAGCAACAAGAAAATATGCTTAATGGCAAAGTTAAGGGTCTGAAGTTTTGAAGGGTTTGATAGTACCGACCATGTATAGAAAATCTAACACGTGCCAAGAACTGTGCTTCACACTTTAGTGATTAATAACTCAAAATAACCTTGCAAAGTGGATATTATTGATCTTGCTTTACAGAGGAGGCTTGAAGCTTGAAGATCAAATAAATGAATGTTATCTAAGATAAGCATAGCTCTGTGGTCAAGCCCTCATTCTTTCTGTTGTATTATTCTGATGATTCTTTTGTTGTCTTAATATTTTGATTTTGAAAACAATCAAAATATCTGAAGAAGAGAGAAAATTGTATGTAATTTTTTTATAGTTACCCACATACCGCTGCTCTCCACGCTTCTCCTGGCCTCGCTGTCGCAGGTACGTCTTGGCTCTCCCGCCGCTCCGTCCCCGGGGGCTGCGGTGGCCCTCATTTCCTCAGGTCAGAAATCAAAAAGGAAGAGAAGATGGGGGAACTGGAGGGGTGCGTTCCTTGTGGAAATAGCTCCAGACGAGTAGGGAGCCATGTTCTTCAATCAAGTCCTGTTTTAGTTCATTAGCTTCCAGGAGGAGTGGAAAACGCTGCTCCCTTTCGGGGTAGGGTACTTAATCCTGCTCCTGATATGTTTGAACAGCCCCTAGGTTTTCATGAAATGCATTTTTTCCTTTTTTTAACTGGAATCGGCCGGGAGCTGGCTGCCCTGCGGGTGGGGTGGGTGGCGGTGCCCCTCTGCCGGCGCCAGGCCGGCGGACTGCACAGAGCTGCTGGAAAAAGTGACCTGACGGCTCTCTTCAGCTAAGCCTCTGCTTGTTTGAGAACACGTCGGAGCAAACACTTAATATTTTTAAAACATTCTATTTTTTTTTTTTTGGTCTTTTCTTAACCCATGTGTTTTTCACTTTTCATGAGACAAAATCAGTTCACAGGATTTTTAAATATTTTGAGCAGCAGACCAAAGGGAAGTTGAATTCAATATGAGCGATTCTTTGCTGTAGCATTTTTTAAATTAAGACTATTGAAACGGGGTGGCTTATTTTATGTATTTATCTACATGGTGGAGGTTTTTGCTAGCTCAGAGGACAGAGCTTTTGGAACTCTGTGTTTTAGAATACAGGGATGTGTGTGTGAGTTAATTTGATTGAGGTAGTGAAGCAGCAGATGTATTTTAGGAAACAAGGGGTTGAAAATTGTTATATATGGAGAGATTTAAGATCTTAAAAGGGTCATGACAAGACAGTCAGTGGTACCGTTATGTGGACGGATGGAGAGATGCTTTTCCCCAGTAGTAGTGAGAGGGGGCTGTCTGTTGCCTAGTCCACTGCCCTTGAGGAAAACGCCCTCCACTTTTGTAGATTGAGAACTACAACATATCCCTAAGCAGCAAGTATTCCAACAGAGAGAGATGTGCCCCAAATAAAAAACAAACAAACAAAAAAGAGGTTATAGATAGAGCAACAAGAAAATATGCTTAATGGCAAAGTTAAGGGTCTGAAGTTTTGAAGGGTTTGATAGTACCGACCATGTATAGAAAATCTAACACGTGCCAAGAACTGTGCTTCACACTTTGTGATTAATAACTCAAAATAACCTTGCAAAGTGGATATTATTGATCTTGCTTTACAGAGGAGGCTTGAAGCTTGAAGATCAAATAAATGAATGTTATCTAAGATAAGCATAGCTCTGTGGTCAAGCCCTCATTCTTTCTGTTGTATTATTCTGATGATTCTTTTGTTGTCTTAATATTTTGATTTTGAAAACAATCAAAATATCTGAAGAAGAGAGAAAATTGTATGTAATTTTTTTATAGTTACCCACATTGTTACCATCTCCAGCACCCTTGATTTGTTCTTCTATTTCTAGCATACTATCTGTTGTAATTTTCCTTTCAGGTAGAAGAGCTTCCTTTACTACTTCTTGTGAGGCAGGCATGCTAGTAACCGTTGCTCTCAGTTTTTGTTGATCTGGAAACGTCTTTAATTTCACCTTCAGTTTTGAAAGACAGTTCCACTGGAGATAGAATCCCAGGTTGACAGCCCCCCCTCCCGCACTCCGCGCATTGTCTCAGGGTGTCTTGTTCTTATTTTCCTTCTCCTTTTTTAAAGACATAATATTTTGATATTGTTTTAGGGTCACAGCAAATTTGAGAGGAAGGTTTCAGAGATTTCCTGTGTACCACCTGCTGCCGCCTGTGCATAGCCTCCCCCTCCCACTCCCTGAATGCCAATGTCTCCCGCAACAGTGGCCCCTTTGCTACAACTAATGAACTACATTGTAGTAGCAGTTCTACATGAACCTAATGAACCTACTTTGACACATCATAACCATCCATTGTCATTACTTGCATTAGCTTTCACTCTTGGTGGTGTACCTTCTATGAGTTTGGGCAAATGCATGATATGTGTCCACTACTGTAGTATCATACAGAGTATTTTCACTTTCCAAAAAATCCTTTGTGTTCTACCTGTTGATCGTTTCCCTCAACCCCTGACAAGCACTGATCTTTTTACTGTCTTCATCCTTTTGCCCTTTCCAGAATGTGATATAGTTGGAATCATACAATATGTAGAGTTTTCCAGCTGACTTCTTTCACTTAGTCCTGTCTTTTCAAGTCTTGATGGCTCATTTCCTTTTAGCATGGAAATATTACTCCATTGTTTATCCAGTTACCTACTGAAGGACATCTTGGTTTCCTTCTTTTAATGAGAAGTCAGATCACATATTTATTGATTTTTCTCTTGTATGTAATACTCCCTTTCTTAGACTGATTCCAGGATTTTCTCTCTATCCTTGGTTTTCAACAGTGTGACCTTGTCACCTTGGAGATTCTATAGAAATGCTACAAGAACTAGAAAGATAAACATGTGTCCCCAGGTGGGAAGTTTGGGGACTGGGCACTTCATCAGAAGAAGCAACATGAGGAAAAGCACGGAGGAGAAGCCAGCCCGGCCCCTCTCAGTGTGTGGTGTGGGAGGAGAGTGGGTTGAGCTGTGCAGCTCGAGAGGAAGGCAGGAGTCAGCACACACAGGGTTCAGATACCCTGCTCGGAAGTTTGGACTGTATACTCTTGCCAGTAGGGAGCCATTGATGGGTTTTAAGATGAGAAGTAAAATCAGATACGTTTTTGTTTGTTTGTTGGTGGAGATGCTGGGGACCAACAGATATTTTTAGAAGAGATCCTTAAAAAGTGGGAGATTCATTGAAGTTGTTCTTGAGAGGAGGAGATCAGTTAGGAACTTATTGCAACAGTACTCAGTAGCAGTGAAAATGAGGGAAGAATGACTAGTTTTAGGGATATGAGGATGCTAAGAAGGATTAGTTGCTAAATGGCTGTAGGAGGTGTGGGAGAGGAAGAGACCTGGATGACTCCCAACTTCCTACCTCCAGAGTATGGAAACACTGTCTCAGGTGGGTGGGCCAATGATGAGTTTGTTATGTGAGTTTTCCTGTAGTAGATGCTAGTGGAGATGTCCAGTAGGCAGTCAGCTATGTGGGTCTAAGCTCAGTGGAGTCATCCTGGATGGAAATTTATATTTGAAGCTGCATAGGGTTCAAAACGAAGGGAAGAGGGTAGTTGAGAGTGGGGACAGTGAGATCAGCAATCCATTAAGGTCATAAAGCACCCATGAGCCTAAATCTAAGTCAAATTTAGGGTTACAGGAGCCTGCAAAGGAGATTGACAAAATATGTCCAAAGGTAGGGATAGAATTGGGTTGGGGTGACAGGGGCTGGTGTCATGAAAGTCAAGGGAGAGTGGAGAATTGAGAGTCTAGTGCCTCAGAGAGGGGGGGTCAGGTGGGGACAGAGAGTTCAGGAGCAGGAGCCCAGCTGAGAGGCCACTGAGCCTGGCAAGGGGTCCCTAGTAACCACGGCTGAACCTGGGCAAGAATGAGAAGCAGGCACTCACTGTTTCTACCCTTGCTATTTCTATTCCTTTCACATTTTGAATTTCCATTGCCCCTTCTCATCCTCCAGAAGCACAGCCCTGTACCCTCAAAGTCTATTCCCACATTGTGCATTCAACTCAAATAGTAGCTGGAAGTGTTACTCTGGGGAATACATATTTCACCAGTGGTAAGGAAAAAAAAAAGGCTGAAGATTTAATGGTGGAATTTCAAACAGATACTTTAAAGTGTAGGGTTTTTGAGTTGGAAAGAGGTTTAGATCTCTGGATCAATCTAAGTGCCTTCAGTTCCATCAAATAAAAGTTGAGAATTACAGACATTACTTGCCAGGCTCTGTGCTAAGGGCCAGTGATACATCAGCAAGTGAACCTCAGATTCCTGCGGTTGGGTAGCTTTATGGCAAGCGGTGAAGACAGGCTCTTATTCACAGTTTCAGTACACAGGTAAAAGGGAGCATGGAGAAGTTACAGAAGTCTTCTGGAAAAGGTGGTAGCTCAGTGAGGGAGTGTGGGGGGTGCTGAAGAAGCTTGTAGGAAGATTGAACAGCCTCAGATATGCAGGGAACCACAGGCATTTTCATTTCTGGAGGCTAAGGGAAGTGAAAAACTCAGGAGACAAGGACCCTGAATGTTGTGCTCAGGAGCTTGGACCTCCCTGCAGGTCCGTGGCCTTCAGGTGTGAGGGAGGAAGGAGATGGAGCAGGTAAGGCTGGGAAACTCAGCGGATGGTGTCACACCATTCAGTAAAATGGGGACCAGCTGAGAGCAGCTTCTTGGGGAGAGGGAGAAAGTGAGGTCCTTGTGGGACATCAAACTGGGAGAAATCCAGCAGAAAGGATTGAGCTAGTTGTGAACCCATGGGGAGAGTCTGGGCTGGAGAGGAGAACCAGATGCAGAGATTCAGTGATCTGTTCAATATCCAATCTGATTTGTGGCAAGACCTGGCCTAGGGAAGGGAGGTGGGAAGGTTCTGGAAAGCTGCCTGCCTGGTTTAAGTACCTTTTCTTCTATTTACTTGATGTGTGACCTGGAGTATCTTAAGCAGTCTGAGCCCCATAGTCTTCGTTTGTTACGTAGAGCGCATCATTTCCTGTTGCTACTGAAACAAATGGCTACAATCTTAGTGGCTCAAACAGTGCGGATTTATTCTTTTGCAGTTCTGGCCTCTGTAGTCTAAAATCAGAGCTAAAATCAAAGCAGGGCAGTGTTCCATCTGGGGCATCTAGGGGGAATCTGTCCTTTGCCTTTTCTAGCTTTCATAAGCTACCTGCATTCCTTGGCCCGTGACTTTCCTTCAGCAGTGGCCTCATGTTCCCTCTGGTTCTAGCATCATATCTCCTCTGATGCACCTGCCTCTGTCTTTCCCTTAAAGGGAGAGCACATTGGAGGGAAGAATTGGGAGGATGTGTCTGATCTTGTGAGGTTTGCTATGCTTATTGCATGTCTAAGTGGAGATCTGTTAAGTAGGCAGTTTGAGTCTGAGCTCAGAAGGGAACCTGGGTGGACATACGAGATATAATGAGGAATGTTACTTGAGAGCACTTACCCACAGGGAGCTCCAGTGCTCAGAGACGAGAAGAAACCAGCAGAGGAGACTGAGAAGGAGCCACTGGTGAGAAAGGAGGAGTAAGGAAGAGTCATGTGTTGGAAGCTGGGGGCAGAAAAGTTTAAGGAGAGACTGATCACGTCAATTGGGCTTCCCAGGAGGCTCAGTGACAAAGAAAGCTGCTATCAAAGCAGGCGATGCAGGAGATGCGGATTCGATTGCTGGGTTGGGAAGATCCCCTGGAGAAGAAAATGGCAGCCTGCTCCAGTAGTCTTGCCTGGGAAGTTGCGTGGACCCATGGAGAGAGGAGCCTGGTGGGCCATAGTCCATGGGGTCACAAAGAGTCTGATGCGACTGAGCGTGCATGCACGGTTATGTCAATTACTGGTAGATACTATTACAACTTCCCACGCTGTATTCTAGTCTTAATAATTTGGGTGAAATCTATTTCTAGGAAACCTCTGAAATTGGTTTGAAGAACCATTTCTAACACCACCTTTATTGTCCGATGAAGTTCTGCTGCAGGGCCCAGGGCGCAGGGCTGTCAGACACAGCGGTTGAAGGAAGTCCCGGAGAGGTGGCAGAAGGGCTCCATCGTAAGCAGTTCTGCCACTGGCCCTGTCAGTGCCCCAGTCGGAAGCCCAGCTGCCCTCCTGGAGTGAGCCTGGTGAGAGATGGCTGCGGATGCTGCAAAATCTGTGCCAGGCAGCCTGGGGACACCTGCAACGAAGCTGACCTCTGCGACCCCCACAAAGGGCTGTACTGTGACTACTCAGCAGACAGGCCTAGGTACGAGACCGGAGTGTGTGCATGTAAGTGTTTCCTTCTGGACCGGCTGGAAAATGTGGAGTCTAGACAGGACTTTTTTCTGCAGTTTTCACATTGGAATAATCATCTTCATTTGACTAAATCTGAGGTGGGTTTAGTTTTCATGCACCAGTGAGACTTGCCTTGTCATACTGAAGACATCTAACTAGGCAGATGTTACACACACATTCAGAAACCTGTTGTTTTATTGCATTGAAATGATCTTGAAGTTCTTCTCAGGTAATTGCTTTTAGTGCTAAAAATAGGAGAAATTATGTAAACAGTCTCACTTATTAAAGTGGCAAAGGACAGTTTTTGTTATACTATCAAATGCAATCTGAATTTAGCCTTTTGTGTACCTGAAAAATATTATTTCTTAATATATAAGGATATATCTCTAGTATTCAGATATGCTGCTTTAATCTCAGCTTTCTGAACTAACCATCAAGTTTCTGTACTTTTTACTGAGGCAGATTTGTAAGAAAGAGAGTGGGGGCACCCCAAATCTCAACTGGGCCCTCAGCTTTATGAAGGGAGGGTCTTAGCTCTGGAGACTGGAGTGTGCTCAGTTACTTCAGTCATGTCTGACTCTTTGCAACCTTATAGACTAGCTCGCCAGGCTCCTCTGTCCTCTGGGGTTCTCCAGGCAAGAATACTGGAGTGGGTTGTCATGCCGTCCTCCAGAGGACCTTCCTGACCCAGGAATCAAACCTGTGTTTCTTATGTCTCCTGCATTAGCAGGCGGTTTCTTAACCACTAATGCCGCCTGGGGAGACTGCTCAAGACCATCTAAACCTACACCTTGACAATAATCGAGGATGCTGATTTATTTAGGAATAAAAAGTAAAATTTCTAAGGGAAAGGGAAACGCTCATGTCAACTGAGGGGTTAAGCTGCTCTGTAGGGCAGCCTGCGGGAAGGTCAATCACGAGCAGGAGCTGGGCTGTGAGTGTGCAGTGAGAGCGTGTCTGGAGCTGGGGCGAGCGCGTGGGGTCGTTCAGGTTCAGGGGCCTGATGCCCCTGTCAGTTCAGTCCAGTCACTCAGCCGTGTCTTGACTCTGCGCGACCCCATGAACCGCAGCACGCCAGGCCTCCCTGTCCATCACCGACTCCTGGAGTCCACCGGCGATGCCATCCAACCATCTCATCCTCTGTTGCCCTCTTCTCCTCCTGCCCTCAGTCTTTCCCAGCATCAGGGTCTTTTCAAGTGAGTCAGCTCTTCGCATGAAGTGGCCAAAGTATTGGAGTTTCAGCTTCAAAATCAGTCCTTCCAATGAACACCCAAGACTGATCTCTTTTAGGAAGGACTGGTTGGATCTCCTCACCGTCCAAGGGACTCTCAAATGTCTTCTCCAACACCACAGTTCAAAACGTCAGTTCTTCAGCACTCAGCTTTCTTCACAGTCCAACTCTCACATCCATACATGACCACTGGAAAAACCATAGCCTTGACTAGACTGACCTTTGTTGGCAAAGTAATGTCTCTGCTTTTTAATATGCTGTCTAGCTTGGTCATAACTTTCCTTCCAAGGAGTAAGTGTCTTTTAATTTCATGGCTTATTATACTGATTATCTCTGGGTTCAGATTCTGAACTCTGTCTGCAGAGTGACCTTGAACAAGTTGCCTAACCTCTCTGTGGCTCAGTTATATTGTAAGTACTTTCTGTCTTATAGAATTCTTAGGAAGGTCAAATGAAATGACACAAAACCCAAAATATCTGGTATCACAATATCTGGTATGTAGTAAATTCTCAAAAATGTAATTTCATGTACAGTGTGATGAGTATCATAACAGAGCACAGCCATGAGAATGGGAGTGGGGATGATCTATAACTGGGGCCACAGACTGTGGCTCTGGGACCAAATCTGGCCCACAGTCTGTTTCTGTAAATGATGTCTCATCAGAGAACCACTGTGCCAGTTCAGTTACATATAGTCTGTGGCTGCTTTATAATAGCAGTATCTAGTAGTTGCAACAGAGACCAAATAGTCTCTAAAGACTATATAACTTTACAGAGAATGTGCTGATTCATCATATAGAACAATGGTTTTCAACCTTTTTTTTTGGTCTGAGGATCCCTTCAGTCTTGTAAATTAATAAGGACCCAAAGAGGTTCTGTTTATGAATTATTTCTTGGCATTTAATGGATTAGAAATTTAAAACTATTTACTAATTCATTTGAAATGAAATAATCTACCCATTGAAAATTAATAGAAATAATATATTATTTGTTAAAGAACTTTAAAAACAAAGAAAAATTTAGAGATGAGTGAAAGTGGAATTGTTTGACATTTTTGCAAATCTCTCTAATGTCTAGCTTAACAGAAGATAGATTCTTACATCTGCTTCTGCATTCAGTATATTGCTATATGTTGTTTTAGATTGGAGAATATGAATGGATTCCATCCTCATACAGATATATTGCTGGAAAAGAAAGGAATGTTTTACCTTTTCAATTATATTTTTTTCATATTATAACTTAAGTGGAGTTTCTAAAAATTAGCTGCATCACTGCTAATGATGTGGACTCTGAAACCACGTCAGTGAACTTACCAGACTCTGTGACATTAAAATACATGGTTTAGTCAAAGACCCACTTGGAACAGGGCTTTTCCTCATGTATAATTTTATAATAATAGCAAATACTAGTTATTTGGAAAATACCAGTTTGGAACAATAGTTTATGGAGATTTTTTTCTTTTTAAAATCACATTATTTAGTACCAAACTCATCAGAAAAGCCTACATCTTGGGTAGCTGTAAAGATCTCAGTGGTGGACACAAGTTTTACAAAATTCTAATTTTTGCTCAACAGCCTTGAATTCTGTCATTGGCAACAGGTTCTGTCAGTTGTTTCCCTTGAAGTGATAGGCTCACCTTTTGATCTTTAAGAAAATATCTGCCAAATACCCAAGTCTGAATAACCATGATGTATCAGTCAGTCACTTCTTCAGGGAAAACGACCACTAAAAATGTGGCTAGTTAGACCCACAGCTGAAACAGTCACATAGGTGCTTTTCCTCAAGATAACTACCGTACTTTGGTACAGTATTTCCAGGAAAGCCCTATGCATATTTCCTGTTTTTTCACATGGAATATTAAAAAGATGTTTTGATCATTAAGATTTAATAAAATCTGTGTTGTTAAAGACATTTTTAGTAAAACTAAGAACTCTTTTTTTTTTTTAAAGTATACTTACGTACAAATGCATGGCAAAGAAAAATACAATGGCTAACATTTTTCGTCAGATTCATTCTAAGGTGCCAGCAGCCGTTTCAGCCACCACTCCTTTTGCACGTTCGGTGCAAATATCAACTGGGTGAACAAAGTTGGTCACATCTTGATACTCTGAAAATGTTTTGACCTTCCAGTTCTATGAAAGGGCCTCAGGTACTGCCAGGGGGCCCGTGGTCCACAGTTTATGAGAACTTCTGATCCAGGTCAAGATACCCCTCAGAGGAAGTGAAAAGTTTCTTCCAGTTCTCTTAAAAACAAAATCAGTTACTGTGCAGTATTGTAAACAGATTATGATTTCTTCATTCACTTACCCCAACTTCCTAGGACTATATCCCAGCCTATTACTGAACATCTGGGGATACGTTCTCACCAGCCATCATCTCAGCTCTGAGGTTTACAGTCATCCCAGTGCTGTATCCATCCCAGGGCTATGTTATGGGGGTTTCCAGATGGCGCCGGTGCTAAAGAACTGGCCTGCCAATGCAGGAGATGGAAGAGGTGCATGTTTCATCCTGGGTCCGGAAGATCCCCTGGAGAAGGAAATGGCAACCCATTCCAGTATTCTTGCCTGGGAAATCCCATGGACAGAGGAGCCTGGTGGGCTACAGTCTGTGGGGTTGCAGAATCGGACATGACTGAAGTGACTTAGCATGCACACAGTGCTGTGGTCACTTTTTTTTTTTTTTTTTTTACTGCAGAACAGGGTCTGAATTTTGAAGGTGATCACTTGGGGTGGATTATCTCCAAATCTAATGAAAATGTCTCATGTTCACTTTTTACAGATGTTCTGTGAAGGAGGTTCCAGATGGGACCAAGGAGATTGAGAACTACATAAAGGAGACAGCAGTTTGCTCTAGGGTTTACAGCTGGAGGTCTCGACTAGCAGTTACAGTTCTTTGGTGATTTTGTTCTTTTCTCCTTTCAGATCTTGTCGCTGTGGGATGTGAGCTCAACGGGGTGCATTATCAAAATGGTCAGGCGTTTCAGCCCAGCCCCCTGTTCAGCTGCCTGTGTGTCGGCGGGGCCATCGGATGCACACCCCTGTTCACACCAAAGCTAGCCAACAGGCACTGCTCTGGGACTAAAGGTGGAGAGAACACTGATCAGTCAAAATGTGGCCTGGGGTCGTCAGAGAAACAGCTCTCAACAAGCTACAAGACAATGCCAGGTACTTGTTAGGTAGAACTATTTCTCACAGAAAACTTTGCCTGGTTTCCTTTCCTGTTCCTTTTATGTACCAAGGGACTCAGTCTGCACTTACTGATTGGCGGTCAGTGTGAGATTTAGTTTGAGTGTGCCATTGTGCTTGGTCTTTGCCTCAGGCAAGTATGCTTTAAGTATCTGAAAAGGGAATTTTATGGTGTTTTAGATTTTTTTTCCTTTTTTTGGTCACGTGGCTTTGCAGGAAGGATCTCAGTTCCCCAGCCAGGAATTGAACCCAGGCCATGGCAGTGAGAGTACTGAATCTTAACCACTAGAGAACTCCCAAACTATTCCAGTTTTCTACTAGGTCAGGAAATTCTAAATTACTACCTCTCTTTATTTCCATTTAACCTCTCAGGGCTTTCCAGATGGTGCTAATGGTAAAGAACTCGCCTGCCAGTACAGGAGACGTTAACAGACGTGGGTTCAATCCCTGGGTCAGGAAGATCCCCTGGTGGAGGGCGTGGCAACTCACTCCAGTATTTTTGCCTGGAGAATCCCACAGACAGATGAGCCTGGCAGGCTATAGTCCCTAGGGTCACAAAGAATTGGACACAACTGAAGTGACTTAGCATGCTCATGCATAGGAAAAACTGACCAAATATTGTTGACATGTACCCTAGCCTGGAAAAACTTTTATTTGTATTATTAGGGGCAAGAAGTATGAACTATCCAGTTCCAATACAACTCTTCTGAATGGTAAAAGCAGAAATGAAAGGCTACTGATTAAAAATATTAGAGGGTATTTGTTGCTGCAATTTGTAAATATTTCTAAATATAGATAAAATTACCCTTTCCTTCACCTGGTGGCTCAGCTGGTGAAGAATCCGCCTGCAGTGCCAGAGACCTGAGTTCGATCCCTGGGTTGGGAAGATCCCCTGGAGAAGGGAAAGGCTACCCACTCCAGTATTCTGGCCTAGAGAATTCCATGGACTATATAGTCCATGGGGTCGCAAAGAGTCGGACACGACTGAGAGACTTTCACTTCACTCACTCACACTCACTCTGAAAGTGAAGCTTAACAATTACCCGCCTCTAAATAAATGTGCACACAGGCATCTTTAAGTCGGTTGCCCAGGTATGTGAGTAGTCAGAAACTTACAGTGAGATTCTGTATTACTCAGCTGGGGCACGTGGCCATTTATAGTTGGTGTCTCTGTTCGTCTGCTCTGAGTTAGCACCTTATAAAGGTGCTGGCAGTTTTTGGGGGACAGGGTTTCAAAATTGTCAGCAGCTGAAGGACTCAAAAGGGGGCAATACTCATGCCTGTTATTATTCACATCTGTGTTTTTATCTAGCAATCAAGACTGGCTTTTTCTTGAAATTTACAGCTTAGTAAATGAAAAGTGCCATGAAGTATGGAGTATTTATATATGCTAAAGACTCCGAAATTCACTTGTGTTATGGGAATAGTTAATAAAAGCAACAATAATCAGAGAAATAAGTTTTAGATCTTTAAAACCTAATCCTTAAAGGGGGACCATCCTCTGGAATTCCAATTATGACTTTTAATTCAAAAAAAATTTAACAGGCTGTGGCAAATTGGCATTTACCATATGTGGCTTTTCAGCTAACAGCCTGATACTACTAATGCTCTAAAACCTTTTAAAATTATAAGCCAAATTCTTTTTTTTTTTCCCAAATGGACAAGATCAGTTGATTTTCTGCATTGAATCTGCGTGACTTAATTTCTTAGGACCCATGTGTGAACCTCCCTGATGAGACCAACTTAGAGCAGCAGTTGTCCCCAGGTAAAGGCCTTTGGATCAAAGTCAAGTTGGTCTCATTTGTAAAGTTAGAGTGGCTTCAGTGGATTCACTTGGAACCTGGTGGAGGACACGTCAGATGGCCATTCTTAGTGGTTAGTACTTTGCTACAGAAAATTAGACTCTCTCAAGTGCTCTGTTTATTAATATACAGACCTAGATTTGTTTCAGAGGATGTATAGATTCAGTGTAATATCTCTTACTTACCTTTAAAACTGTACTTTTGGGCCCAAACAAGTTTGGCTTTTAAAATGAAGCACAAGGACACACATACTTTAAGATGTATTTGTCCAGTAACTTAGTTAATTCCAGAGTCCATGTTTGGAATCTAGCTTTTACTTGGACAGCAGGAAGCATGTAATGACTTAATGCCTCTATGCTTTACTCACTGCTCATTCGACCCTAAACTTTTACAATTTCTTCCAGTTTCCTTGCCCTTAAATGAATGCTAAGCAAATTTCCTGAACTGCAGCTCTTGGCTTAACTCTGAGAGGGATTAGTGGTAACACGACAGTCTAAACTACGTTTATTTATTGCAGATGCGCCAAGCCTTTACCTTGCTTCCTGCCCTGATGTCTTTACATTGCTGCCTGCCTTCCAGGTATCTTCATTTTCCTGCTTCCTCGCCCTCAGTTCTGTGTGCAGTTGCGAGATCCTACTGTAATAAAACTGACAACAGTTATCAAAATACCATTGTATTCGACGATAGCATATACTTCCAAGTGACTGATGCTTCCTATCAAGCAGGCATGGCGAGCAGTCCTTTTTAAACTGACATTTTAAAGTAATGTAGCCAGAATTTTGCTGTGTTCAATTGCAGACTCAAATCTTTAGGATGTAATGTTAACCTGAAGGAAATGCTTTCCACTTATCTGAAGTGGCATGAAATGTCTAGCCAATGGAAGGGTTAGGCCCGATACCACAGGGAACATTAACAATTAAACTGAATAAAATGGTACATTTTTCATGACTTATGATTATTTAGTGTAGAGAATCTTCTAAAGGACTAGATTTTTAAGTGGTGAGAAAAATAACTGGTTCATCGATAGCTGAATTCTCAGATTTAACTTTTGTATTTTAGATTTTAATATAACCATGAAATTTAATAATAAGATTACATTGTCTGATTAATATCCTGAATTCCCTAATCCTACTCATGTCTGTTTCAACATCTGTTGAAAATAACAAGCATAAGCCAAGAACCCATCAAAGCATATGCTTGTTGAGTACTCAGGGGGTGGGCTAAGCAGAAACAGGCAAATGGGCATTTTACCCAGTTTCTCAAAGATAATGCATTTTAATTCCTAAGCTACTAGACTATAATATTTAGTCAAAAGGTAATTTGGGTAGTAGGGAAAATAATTAGACCATAAGCTTATTTTATTCAGAGTTATGTTCAGATCTGTAAACTATTAGCTTAAAAATCAGGATTAAAAATTATCTGCATGAGTACATACATATTTAAGAACATGTACTCCCCTTCCTCTATTTTAGCATTTAGGAATCTCCCACTGATTTGGAAAAGAAAATGTCTTGTGCAAGCAACAAAGTGGACCCCTTGCTCCAGAACATGTGGGATGGGAATATCTAACAGGGTGACCAATGAAAACAGCAACTGTGAAATGAGAAAAGAGAAAAGACTGTGTTACATTCAACCTTGTGACAGTGATATATCAAAGATAGTAAAGGTAAAGTTTAATTATATTTTTCATTATAATTCAAAATTGAGACTCCTGAAAAGTGTGAGTATGTGTATGTGTGTGTTCTGGAGGTGTTTGTTAATAAAACCACTTCATGAAACTCTTAGAGCCAAACTATCTTCCGTTCAGTCGCTCAGTCGTGTCTGACTCTTCTCGACCCCACGCCAGGCCTCCCTGTCCATCACCATCTCCCAGAGTTCACTCAGACTCACGTCCATCCAGTCAGTGATGCCATCCAGCCAACTCATCCTCGGTCGTCCCCTTCTCCTTCTGCCCCCAATCCCTCCCAGCATCAGAGTCTTTTCCAATGAGTCAACTCTTCGCATGAGGTGGCTAAAGTACTGGAGTTTCAGCTTTAGCATCATTCCTTCCAAAGAAATCCCAGGGCTGATCTCCTTCAGAATGGACTGGTTGGATCTCCTTGCAGTCCAAGGGACTCTCAAGAGTCTTCTCCAACACCACAGTTCAAAAGCATCAATTCTTCAGCACTCAGCCTTCTTCACAGTCCAACTCTCACATCCATACATGACCACAGGAAAAACCATAGCCTTGACTAGACAAACTATCTTGAAGGAAAGCAAATATGAACTAGCTGTACTTTGTGGGAAAAGTTTTCATCGAGCAGAGACAAAATGTTAACCTGTGGATTCTAGAATATTCTAACAACATAATAGTTGGGTCTCGATCAGTCTGATTTGTTGTGGTACCCCACCATGTATACTGTTTAGGAGAAAATCTTTTTCAGATTCTTTTTCCTATATTAATTACATGTAGTGGAATCAGCCATCAATGAAAGATTTTGGTTGCTACACCGTAATTAGGAAAACAAACATACGAACAGCAGAGCAGTTCTGACCTTAAGTTATATATCACCAGCTTGGAGAGGGAACCACACCATTTCCAGAATGCTTTGCTTAGTTACTGCTTCCCAAAGGACTGTAATGTCAATACACACTCCAAGGTTGCTTGGTATAACTAGAGCTGGTCCTATTTCTGGAACTAAGCAAGATAACTGTCTTGAGACTAATTTTTAGAAATGCTACAAAACCAGTCTTATCCCCAGGTTATTCCCTATCAGAAAGTTGACAGTTTCAAAGGGATTAAGATTTTTATTCATCTATCCATTTACTTAAACTGTTAGTAATTCTCTAAGTCTTGGCCCTTGACATTAAATAAAACAGAAAGATTTTCATTTATTGTGGAACTAAGTGAAAGGCAGACAAGAAAAACACATTGGGGAGTGGATGGAGGATGCACAGAGAGGACTTTCAAAGACTGCAACTATTAATGCCCTGTTAGTATTAATAAAATACAACTATTAATGCCCTAAATGCAACTATTTTCTGTATGTATAATAGTCTATATTCTATGAAGTATCATTTTTCTGAACTATTATAATCAAGTTTAAGGAGTGACTACTTAATGTTATATATCTTTTCAGATTCCCAAAGGAAAAACGTGCCAACCTATCTTCCAACCTGTCAAAGCTGAAAAATTTGTCTTTTCTGGATGCTCAAGCTCTCAGAGTTATAGACCCACTTTCTGTGGAAAATGCTTAGATAAGAGATGCTGTGTGCCTAATAAGTCTAAAATGATTACCGTTCAATTTGACTGCCCAAATGAAGGGTCATTTAAATGGAAGATGCTGTGGATTACATCTTGTGTGTGTCAGAGAAACTGCAGAGATCCAGGGGATATATTTTCTGAGCTCAAGATTCTATAAAATGAAGCACAAAGAGGAAAAGTTAAGGTTAATCATGCTATTACACCAAAATTTAAAATGGTTTTAAGAGGGTGGCAAATTTGTCTTGTTAGTTTAAAACAGTAAGAATGCCTGAGTATTCTCAGGTAACTGTATTTAAGGCATTAGAAGCTTAAAAAAAGGTTCTCCTAAAAATATATGTAAAATATGAAAAACCTTAAAATTGAGCTCTTAAAATGTGTAATTATGTAATAGTTGGTTCTGTCT
>SJYC01100000.1:0-12535 GCA_006408675.1 Madoqua kirkii
GATTATCTCTGTATAAATGACTAAATATGAGACTATAAATAAAGTAAAATGTTGAGCTCTGCTCTCTTAATTTTAGAAAACAAGACTTTTTTGGAAGACAAATGTTTGACGTTAAGGCACTAGTACTTGGCTAATTTCACACAATGGTATCATCAACAAATTGTAATTAAATGGAAACCATTCTAAAGACAGTCTTCCCAATATGAAAAACACATTAGGCTTTCTGAATCACAAAAATTCTGAATCCCTTACAGAAAGGTAAGGGGGTAAAAAATGTGAAATTAAAGTTTATCTTTGGGGTTTCTTTTTCACAAAGCTACGTTTAGTCTAGGCAAATCTTCCACAGGCATGCCTTTTGTGGCATCCAGTTGGTCATACTCCTGTATAAGTGCTGATAAAGATGACACGGCTTCTGTGAAGCAGCTTTCCTCCATCCCTTCAATTTGTAGATAGTGATGAAGATGAGCCTATAAATAAAAAAAAAACCAATGCTGACCAGTTTTAGGAATTTAATACAGACAACTATCCTATAATGTAAAATATTCTTATTAAAATGATAGTTCACTCAGCTTTACAAAAGAAATGAGAGCCCAAATCCTATAAACCCAGGAGATTTCTCATTTAGAGTGTAGGCCTCTCTTCAGTTATAATCAATACATTGATATAACAAACAGGATCACGCCTGATTGATTTATATTAGTGTAATTCTTGGGAATACCCCTTGCGTGTGCTTAGTCACTCAGTCATGTGTGACTCTGCGACTCCATGGACTGTAAATAGCCAAAATAAACACACAGTTGAAGGGTGTACTGATGGTTACCTTTTTCTTGTAGAGCCTTATGAATCTTTCTCTCAGTTCTATGAAGGTAGGCTTCACGCACGTGTTGTTTGCTAATGCTAATAACGAATGGGAATGGCCCACGGGAGGCACTGAACACAAGCTGGTCTTCCAGCCTTCTTGATTCCACGAGACAAACTGTAGAGAAGGTTTTAATCTGAGATGCAAAAACTCAAAGGTAAGAATTAAAGTGCTAAAATGTCTGCCATATTATGGCTACCCACATTAGTTAAACTAGGACGTTACTAATGGTACCATTCTAAGTGCTTAGATTATAATGTAGGTTATCTAATTTTTAATACTAGCGGTATCAAGGTATAGCCTGACAGTGAACTAAGGGATGTTAAATTGGCTGTAATGGTGATTCAAGAAGCTAGAAACATATTTTTTAACATTAGAAATCTTGGGATGAAAAGAATAAAGGTGTTATAATTTTCCTTGCTTTGGAATTCAATAAAGCAACTTCCCTAAAAAACAGACTTGTCAATAAATAGTAAAAGAAACTGAGAAGCAGTGCAGTAGTGGTGGTGGTAATAAACACAACAACAGTTAAAATTTCTGAACACTTACAGAAGATAACATCTCATCATTTAATGTGCATAACATAATTAACAATTCTGTACTATTATTCTCTAAATTTGAGGAAAAATCAGGCTCAGAATGGCTAGCAGCTTGCTCAAGGTCACACTTCAATTGAAGTTCACAATGCTACTTAACAACATGCTCCACCGTTGCAAACAGTCCACATAACACATTATCTTGAGAAGTATAAAATCAAACCTTTCAATGTTTCTGCGAAGATCAGAAATCTGTACATTTCCTCTAACCATGAGGGCACAGGCGAGGTAGAGATTATGTCTGGGGTCAGCTCGAATTAGCTGGTGATCTTTACTAAAGGCATCTGAAAACATCTGATCCAGCCTAGAATAATGGAAGAGTCACTGTTTATACAAATATTATATCATTCTTCTATCTGTAACTATAAGATGAAAAGACAGTCATCTATAGGTAAATAAACTACACACAATTATATTCTGAATCTCAGCTATCATTTTCTCAAAGCAATCTGGGTAAATATGAAGAGAGGAAATCAAGCAATTTTGAGGGGGGGATAGAGCTTCTGCAATATACTGGTGATTTCAGATAGCTACAAAATGTTGACTACCAGTTAACTATGTAGTACTAATGTCTAAAACTTATGTCATCATCACTTAGTTCAATATGTTTATCTAATTCATAATATCATAACTATCAAAACTAATTAAAAATCTATTAGACTACTGTCTATAAAATATATCACAAATTAGTTCGGAATAATTAAGAGGAAACTATCAAAGGACAATGCTAAATTATTATTCCTGAAAACGGGTACTTTTAAGTGAATGAAGTCTTTTAATTTCTTTTATTCTTTAAAGAGAGGAAGATAAAAGTGACTGATGAAGTTTATATAATAATACAGGCTCCTAGGCCTTTAATATGGCCCCAGTCTGATTCTGAAATCCCATTTAACTCAATACAAGTATGATTAAGTTCCTTTGATAACTCTAGCCAGAATTCTGTGTGTTGAATCTGCAGATTGTCTAGGAAGAGCCACAGAAATTGCACTATGCTGTGATTTCATTCAGTAGATGTTTACTAAATGCCAAGCACCATTCTAGGTACAAGAGACCCAGCAGTGAACAACAACAAAAATTCCCTACTCTAGTGGAGCCTATATTCTATCCTCATTCTTCTATAGTAAGAAGGATAGAGGACTCTCTTAGTGGATGGTGAGCTTTGGGGGACTTATGATTCCTCTACTGTGTTCAAAATTTTGGTATGTGCTTTTGGATATTTTAATCCAGAAAAGGTTAAGAACCACTGGTGGCTCAGACAGTAAAGCGTCTACAATGCTGGAGGCCCAGGTTCAATCCCTGGGTCAGGAAGATCTCCTGGAGAAGGAAATGGCAATCCACTCCAATACTATTGCCTGGAAAATCCCATGGACAGAGGAGCCTAGTAGGCTACAGTCCGTGGGGTCACAAAGAGTTGGACACGACTGAGTGACTTCACTTTCATATAATAAGCAGGCAAATTCATTCTTGATTTACCATTTGTCAAAAAACTTAACAATTAGCAAGGAGCTATTTAAAGTTCTTGGCATATTTATATTTACATTAGAAATAAGGAATATAAAGGAGCATATACACATTCCACAATGGCAACCCACTCCAGTACTCTTGCCTGGAAAATCCCATGGACGGAGGAGCCTGGCAGGCTGCAGTCCATGGGTTCACTAAGACTCAGACACGACTGAGTGACTTGACTTTCACTTTTCACTTTCATGCCTTGGAGAAGGAAATAGCAACCTACTCCAGTGTTCTTGCCTGGATAATCCCAGGGACGGTGGAGCCTGGTGGGCTGCTGTCTCGGGGGTTGCACAGAGTCGGACACGACTGAAGTGACTTAGCAGCAGCAGCAGCAAACACATTCCAATATGTGTTTTTCTATTTTCATTGATAAAAATGGACTAGATGACATTTATTAATACAAAGCACAACCAAAAATCATTCTTAGTTGTTGGAGACTACTAATACATTAAAGTGTTAAAACTATGCCTTTTAACAGTATAATTTTAAAACAATTTATTATTTGCTTAAGGATAAATATGTTTGTATGTAGATATGGCAGCCTTCGAAATACCTCTAGTATAGCAGAACAAAAAGGAGAACACAAAACTAGAAAGAGCATTGTGATTAGTTTCTTAAGAGTCTAACATTTTTAAAGTTCTCTACAGATTTTCCTAACATGTTTTAATTAAAAACAAACCTTTAACAGGTTATACTTATATAAGTAAACATTTTAAATGTTGACATGGTATTTTTATCAAAATATACCAAGGAGGATTATGCTGAACTTAATTAGAAATTACATGTCTTTAGCTTTTAAGGATTAACTTTAAATGTCTGGATAATCACTGCTGTACAATAGTTTGCACCACTTTACATTCTGTGTCCACAGTGAAGATGTATCTTTCACCAGTATACTCATTTTTAATATGTTGGGCTGATGATAAAAGCAAACATTTATGGTTGACTCCCATGTTCAATAAAACAAATTGTGCAAGTTGCTTAAGCTCATTAGCATCTCACACCGAAAAAGAGAAGACTGTGCCTACTAGCTGGCATAGTTGGCTATTTGCTCAAATAAAATTTAATCAATATCACTGTGACATTCCACAATATAGAATTAGCTTGACAAAATTTAAACTCTTAAATATCTGTAATCTAGTTTTCATTTTATCATTTACAAACAACTCATTTTTAATATGTTGGGCTGATGATAAAAGCAAACATTTATGGTTGACTCCCATGTTCAATAAAACAAATTGTGCAAGTTGCTTAAGCTCATTAGCATCTCACACCGAAAAAGAGAAGACTGTGCCTACTAGCTGGCATAGTTGGCTATTTGCTCAAATAAAATTTAATCAATATCACTGTGACATTCCACAATATAGAATTAGCTTGACAAAATTTAAACTCTTAAATATCTGTAATCTAGTTTTCATTTTATCATTTACAAACTTTCCTCTAAAAGAGGTTTTGTTTTTTTGGGGGGTAGCTGGCAGGGATCTTAGTTCTCCCAATAGGGATGGAAGCCAGGCTGTCTGCAGTGGAAGCTTGGAGCCTTAACCACTGGACTGCCAGGGAATTCCACTTTTCCTCTAACAGAGTCTGACAAGACCTTTTCCCTCAGCCAACTGTGAATGTCAGTGTGACCTTATCAAGTTCATCATCACTGTATATACTAAGAATACACTTTTTGGTTAAGTAAATTGATATAACTTTTATGCTTAAATTATTAAAAAAAAGTATTCTGGAGATGATATGTAACAACTGTAACAGAGAAAATCAGGAAAGGAGTATGTCAAGGCTGTATATTGTCACCCTGCTTATTTAACTTATATGCAGACTACATCATGAGAAATGCTGGACTGGATGAGGCACAAGCTAGAATCAAGGTTGCTGGGAGAAATATCAATAACCTCAGATGTGCAGATAACACCACCCTTATGGCAGAAAGCAAAGAGGAAATAAAGAGCGAAAGAGTTAAAACTCAACATTCAGAAACTTAAGATCATGGGATCTGGACTCATCACTTCATGGCAAATAGATGGGGAAACAATGGAAACTGAGAGACTTTAGACAGCACATTAAAAGGCAGAGACATTACTTTGCCAACAAAGGTCCATACATTCAAAGCTATGGTTTTTCCAGTAGTCATGTATGGATGTGAGAGTTGGACTATAAAGAAAGCTGAGTGTCGAAGAATTGATGCATTTGAACTGTGGTGTTGGAGAAGACTCTTGAGAGTTCCTTGGACTGCAAGGAGATCCAACCAGTCCATTCTAAAGGGAGTCCTGAATATTCATTGGAGGGACTGATGCTGAGGCTGAAACTTCAATCCTTTGGCCACCTGATGTGAAGAACTGACTCTTTTGAAAAGACCCTGATGCTGGGAAAGATTGAAGGCAGGAGGAGAAGGGGACGACAGAAAGGAGTATGTCAAGGCTGTATATTGTCACCCTGCTTATTTAACTTATATGCAGACTACATCATGAGAAATGCTGGACTGGATGAGGCACAAACTAGAATCAAGGTTGCTGGGAGAAATATCAATAACCTCAGATGTGCAGATAACACCACCCTTATGGCAGAAAGCAAAGAGGAAATAAAGAGCGAAAGAGTTAAAACTCAACATTCAGAAACTTAAGATCACGGGATCTGGACTCATCACTTCATGGCAAATAGATGGGGAAACAATGGAAACTGAGAGACTTTAGACAGCACATTAAAAGGCAGAGACATTACTTTGCCAACAAAGGTCCATACATTCAAAGCTATGGTTTTTCCAGTAGTCATGTATGGATGTGAGAGTTGGACTATAAAGAAAGCTGAGTGTCGAAGAATTGATGCATTTGAACTGTGGTGTTGGAGAAGACTCTTGAGAGTTCCTTGGACTGCAAGGAGATCCAACCAGTCCATTCTAAAGGGAGTCCTGAATATTCATTGGAGGGACTGATGCTGAGGCTGAAACTTCAATCCTTTGGCCACCTGATGTGAAGAACTGACTCTTTTGAAAAGACCCTGATGCTGGGAAAGATTGAAGGCAGGAGGAGAAGGGGACGACAGAGGATGAGATGGTTGGATGGCACCACTGACTCAATGGACATGAGTTTGAGTCAGCTCTGGGAGTTGGTGATGGACAGGGAGGCCTGGCATGCTGAAGTCCATGGGATCGCAAAGAGTCAGACATGACTGAGTGATTGAACTGAACTGAACAGAGCAATATCTGTAAGCCTTCTATGGTGCTAGACTGTGGTAAGAGCTTTAAAAGATACTCTTATTTAATATCCCCAAAACGCGTATGAGGTAGGCACTTTGACTCTCATTTTTAGAGATGAGAAAACTAAAAGTTCATCTCCTGCCCAAGGTCCTGTAATGAGTAAGTGACAGAGTTAGCATTCATACTTGTATGTCAGACTTCAAAGCTGTTAAATCTTTTTCAGTAAAAATTATATCAGTAAAATTCTGTTATTAGATTTAATTTCAAACAACTTACTATTGAGATTTTTAAAAAGACTTCTGTTTAAAAAATTTTTATTTTAAACTGACTTCTGAAGCAGCACTCATTGAATAGAAAAAGGCTGTCATCAACTATTTTATATAATTCTCACAAGGAAGATGATATGTAGAAACAACTAGAGTTATTATACACTCATCTCTTAAAAACGTGCTTGTTTTTAAAGTAATCTGAATCCTCAAGTAATTGAAATACAGTTAGTACATCTTACCTTCGAGGAGGAATGTTAACATCTGCCAGTGTATACAGAGGTGTTAGGCTTGAAACAAGATAATGCAGTTGAGGAAAAGGAACTAAATTCATGCTGATTTCATTCAGGTCCATATTAAGGGATCCTTCAAACCTGGCAGAGCTAAAAAATTAACATGAAAAACATTAATGTAGCTTGATTTAGTCAGCAGGCACATTCTTACTTTTGTACACTGTACTTCAGTAGAGAATATATGCTTTTTCTGTATTAGTGAAATTTAGTATCATGAACTTAAAGATAATTAAAATATAACACAACATCTACAGCAATTCTTATGTCTGGATTATCTAAAGTATAACCAGACACATGACCACAGCTGTTAATTATATGCATAAATTTTTTACTTTTAGACAGACTTCAGATTGAATCAAATACATATAGTTCAATAGTTAGTTCTATAAATTTTAATATTAATAAATCCCCCCAGGGTTTGCTTATATGTGCTATAATTTGGAATAATGCCAAAGTAACCTTTTAGATCAAAGTCAAAGAAATACTTTGGACCAGCTAATAAAGTTATATATCAGCTGGTTTAAAAGGTTAATTTACAGAAAGGAAAAGAAAAAAAGTTTGCTTTTGTCTAACCAAAGTGTTTCTCAGGTATATCTCCCACAAAACCTATTATTATTTAACACCTATAGTTAGTTCTATAAATTTTAATATTAATAAATCCCCCCAGGGTTTGCTTATATGTGCTATAATTTGGAATAATGCCAAAGTAACCTTTTAGATCAAAGTCAAAGAAATACTTTGGACCAGCTAATAAAGTTATATATCAGCTGGTTTAAAAGGTTAATTTACAGAAAGGAAAAGAAAAAAAGTTTGCTTTTGTCTAACCAAAGTGTTTCTCAGGTATATCTCCCACAAAACCTATTATTATTTAACACCTATTAATATTTCACGGTGTGTACTTGGGGAAAATGCTGCTCTGGAGTCAGTGAAAATAAAATTGTGATCTATCATTCACAGATCTTAACATACTAGACAAATTAAAATTTTTTTAATAAAAATTTAAAAAAGTTTCTACAACTTAGACTAACTAAAAAATGCCACTGCAAAACATCATCAAAAGCACAGTGAAGGTTTTAAACTGCCCTTAGGTACACTGTGAATAGAATTACCTTGTTAAATTGAGCAGCAAATTTGCCACAATGTTGTTCATTGCATCAAAAGGTTTCTCCTGCCGCTTTTTAAAAACTCCAGTACTTGAAGTAACCAGACTCTTCGGCTTTACAGCTGCACCCAACTTTCCAGAATTCACCATGAGGTCAATTTTGCTAATGATGTCAAATAAAGACTTTAAAGGGAAAAATATTGGGAAAGAAGCTAATTAAGAAGGGAAGACACAGATGACAATTCTTCCAGGAAAACAAAAAAAAAATCAATTTAAACATTTTTTCTCTTAGATGGATCCAGGGTGAAAAGTAGAGATTGTTTCACATAAACACATAAGCATGACACAAGACTAAATGTATACACAGTATGTCCATAAATCACAATGCCATTTCTTACTTGGTTGTCAATGGGCAAAACACAGTCTGCATGCTCATTAAGTTCCTTCATTGCCAAGATGCTATTGTAAGGTGAGGTTATGACATCATCCTCACCAGAAGGATAAATTGAAGTCACGAATCTGTATACTTCTGGGAATTCATCCTCAAGCACCTTTAAAAGAAATGTGCCAAGTCCAGATCCTGTTCCTGAGGATTAAGATTTCAAAAAGAAAACAGTATGAATGGTTCAGAATGTAATTCTGGATTTCTGTGGGGTATTTTTGGTAAAAATATTTATTAAAGACAATTTTCAACTCATACCTGTGATTATATATATATAAACTAATTAATTTCAGATAAATGAAGACAATATAGGTAGTGAGACTTAAAGTCATGAATTCAATCTCTGGGTCTGCCTATGATGATAAGAGACCTTTCTACTTTCACACTTTTTACCCTTTCTACCTTCATGCATTTTACATTTAAATTATATCTATATGATGCCAAGAGAACTGATTGAAGAGTAAAAAATTCACCAAGACAGTATTCAGTCTACACTTGATGTTAAGCAACTTAAAAAAACCAAACTATCTTGACATCTTTAGTGTAGCACCTACATAATCTTAATGATGAATGGTATCATGACATGAAGCAACTTAAAACACGGAGTTAAAACGGTTTAAAGCTAAGCATGATCAACTATAATTTACATAGTTTTAAAACAGGAAACTTTTTTACTATCTGTCTAAAAGCAGAAACTCTAAGAATTCCATTTAGGTAACTTTCTGACACACAGAGTTCTAGTTACACAAATTCAGATATTTAAAAACTTAAAGAGAGAAAACTGGAATCCTTTATCCTGGTGGTTTTCAAAGTATGGCTTGTGAACTGTTAGTGGGTTATAAACCTAACTTATAAGACCACGACTAGTATTCTCTTTTCTTAAATGAAACAAAAGAAATAGTAAGTCACATCTAGTGTGGGTAAATAATCTTCTGTTTTAGTTTGTGCATGGTTGTGTGTGTGTGTGCTGGGCTGTGATATAAAATGTACTTCTTGCTATTCTGATGAAAGAAAAGTTTAAAAGCCAATGCTCTAATCACATGTGAATAAATATTAAAAAGTTATGATGTTAAAAATATTAGATGAAAGTGATGGAGATTTTTTGGGTTAGAGATTTTTTTTTTTGACACAGCTATTGTGTCACAAACGAACAAGGAGGCAGATACCAAATATTCGCTGGGGATTTTTATGTCGTAACTAAAAACCATGAACAATTTGACAACCATTAATGAGGAACTGACTTCAAAAATTATTACATATTTACACAATCGGACAGGGCTGATATTGAAAAATGTTCAGAAACAATTTAAGGTGAAAATATGGTAGATTAATATGTATTGCATGATCTTACTTATGTAAACACACACAAAATGTGCACAGAAAATATCTGGAAGGAGAGACACTGGCAAACTTGATTATCTATGAGGAGAGAGATTAGGGATTAGATGTGGGAAAAGACTTCATTTTTAATCTTCAATATTGTTTCAAGTATATTTCTACTTTCAGTGAACTATGAATAAAGTACTATCTACTGCGATTCTGAGTAATGAAGGGATATAGAAAGGTACCATAAAGAACTATAAATCAAACTGGTATTTTTTGGAAAACTTATTCAAAATCTGCAGGTTAATTATGTCAATACAAAGAAAACTAGTTTCTTAATTTAATTATTATAGTGGCTTTCTAAAGGCATGGTTACACTGAAATTTTAATTTTCAAATACTATCATACTAAATAATAATGAAAGTCAATTGTACATAACCTGCTGAATATAAAAATCTTAATATCAGCTTGGAGGAAAAAAGTGTGGCAAATTTTTCTTTTAAAATAGGCTGATTCTCTTTTGAAATTAGCAAATTATGATAAGTTTCTACTTCATGGAACAGAGGAGCAAAATACTTCACTTGCAAGGTACAGGCTTCCCTGGGAAAGAAAGCAATGCAGATCATTTATTCTAGGTTAAGGTGGTTAGTTACCATGTAAGGAATGATTTAAAGGAGCTAAGAGGATTTCTTTTACTTATTTCTCCTATTGAACACAAGAAAGGGCTGAAGGTGGTTAAAGAAAGGATACTGATATTCTTCTGCAAGCACATCTATGAATATGCATAAATACTTAGCTCTAGTTAGGATGCAGAATCACATAAGAAAACTCTTAGGAGAAAGGCAGCATTCTGAAAAAGCTTATAGTGAAATCTATCTTCCATTAAAGATAAAGGTTTTTTCAGATTCAGTTCTATTGGCTCTTTAAATGCTTTTAAGTTTGTAGAAAATGGTCAGAGTGACACAATTTGACAAAAATTTGAGATAAAAAGCTATTATGTACACGCACTCATAAAATACACTCTTAATTCTTAATAGTTTTATCTTTTTAAAGTAAAGGCCTGAAAATAAGACTTATGTTGACAAAATAAATATCCACTTGCATTTTCACACTGTAATAGACAAATGACTGAATATTTTACCTCCTCCCATGGAATGTATTATAAAAAAACACTGCAAACAATCACAGTGCTCTGCTGACTTTCTGAGTTTCTCTAAAATCTTTTCCTGATAAAGACTGCCAAACACTTTGTGACCCACAGCCCTAGAAAAAAAGAATACAGATTAAAAAAAATCTTGTATTTATTATTTCAAGATTTTATTATTTCTAACTTAAAAGACTATAATTTTTCCCTCGTCTTCACTTAATCTCTGACTATGTATGGTGTATGTTATGTATTAAAAAGCAGATTGTGGTCAACTAGAAAGACATGCAAAATAAAAAATTCTAAATGGACCTTAGGCTTAAAATATGAGAAAAACATTGGTCACATCATGTTAGTACAAGATGAAATGCCACACATTTCATCTAGTACTAATATTCATGAGGCTCTGCAAACCTTTTTGGTTGCCCAGATTTTCAAGTGTTATGGTGAACTGAAATGTAAGAATGACTTCCACACAACACGTGGTCAGGTGTAACTCAAAAGTTACAGAATAAGTTATATATGCTGGGACACTGGTCTGGTTTGCATCTCAGTATTTGTATCATCATTTTCTATTGAATCTGATCAATAGGAAGACTTTGATAGAGTCTTTACTGTTACCTATAGTAATAGGTAAGAGACCGTTAATACTTGCAATTTTTTTCACTACCTAGCATTTACAAAGAATCAAATTACAAGGAGAAATTTTAGTAAATGAATTTTTCATGATTCATCTTTTTCTTTAAAAAAAAAAAAGAGAGAGAGAGAAACAACTAGGATGCAGAGAGCCTCCAAGCATTGTGAAACTATCATCTTGAAGGAAAAGATGATGGGCTGAAAGGCCTAGTGTGAGGCGTGGCAAATTACATCTTGCTTTCATGGCAGGAGGACCTAATAGAATGAAACAAAGATTCCTCAGGTTTTTCGGATGACATTTGATTTTTACATTCAGCATAATCTCACCAATTATTCCCTGAGCCAGAAATATCAGTGATGAGCTGCTTACTATCAAATACATCTCTCAATGGTCCCTGAAGAATTTCATTTACTACCCCTTCCTCCATGTCAATCAAAACAGCCTGAGAAAGAGAAATAAAATGTAATCAGCATAGTTTTCTTTAGTCACTCTATAAATAAAAATAATTTTTGAGCTTATAGTTGCATTGTTCTTTTTATAATTTAAACCCAATCAAATCTTTGATGCTTTTATTATATAGAATTTATTACAAAGATTAAAAAATTTATTTCACCCTGCTCCAAAAGTGGAATCCAATGAAAAGATGGATTCTGAACCTTTACCCAAAGAATAAGAAGGTAAAAAGGGAACTGAATGATTCTCTCTGGTTTTCTAACAATTCTTTTACGCATATGCCTAGTGTTAGCTGCTTAGTTGTGTCTGACTCTTTGTGACCCCAGGGACCGTAGTCCATCAGGCTCCTCTGTCGATAAAATTTTCCAGGCCAGAATACTGGAGTGGGTTGCCATTTCCTTCTCCAGGGGAAAGTAAAAATAGCTACAGTAAAAGTCACTCAGCCATGTCTGATTTATGTCCCTATAAATTTCTTGAGAACAAGGTCTCAGAAGTCTCAATGGTAACCTTAACCAGAAAAAATTCTAAATGAATGTAGGGTGCATTAATGTATTTGCTCACTAGGTACAACCATGCTACTCTTTATGAAATCACAGCTGAAAACTGTCCAGTTCAAATCAGTAAACTATATGTGCAAAGCCAAGGTACTGGACAGATGTCAAAGATGATGACAGTGTTCCTTCCTGCCAGTAATTCACAATAAAAACTCACA